>JASANA010011719.1:0-12891 GCA_030248095.1 Ptycholaimellus sp. GST1_10 | reverse complement strand
TGTGTCCAGGGATACTCAAAGCAACAGGGAAGGGCGGGCTAAAAGAGTTCAAACGATTAATCTATAACTGCAGATCTTAGGACTCCAGGGATCAAGGAGCCACTACGCACACAGAATCGAGGGGCGAGCGAGGGGACGGAGTGATCAGTGCGCAGGGAAAGAACAAGGAATAATTCTTCTGGTTTGAAGGTAGTTGAAATCGACTTTTACTCCACCCTGCGCCAAATGATGAGATGTGGATGGGTCTGTGCTAACTGTGCCTTACAGATCAAGAATCGACGCCTCTAACCAGATTAGTCTTCGATTGGAACAGAATCTTCAAGATTGGATATACATTATTGTCTCTAAACACTTGATTTCTCTATTACATATCGAACAGATACCAACCTGCGAACGCGAACCCCCTGTACTCTCTATTGATACCCTGTATTTTAACCGCATCTGCTGATAAACCCAATCAAAATTACCCCACATTGGCCATAACCTTCAAAACATTCACCTGGGTTGAACAGCGGGACTCGCTCGCTGTGCTTTCTCGCGCCCAGCCAATATTGCATGAATCAATAATTTGAAGCTTTAACTTTAAAGCTTTGAAGGACACGAATTATGAAACTTGTCAAAGACAGCTCGTTTCCACAATTAACTGCCAAAATGCAGTCATCAGTAAAAAAGTTAAATTATTCCTATCATTCTGCTTCAAAGGCTATGGAAAATGCACAATATCTAAGTACATTTATTATCAACAAAAAAACAGGTAAGTAAACGAGCTGTATTCATGGCTGTCACCCAAACATGTCGAAGGGGGGGGGCTGCCGATGCCGATGTTACCAGGTATTTATCATATTTTACAAATCCGTAATAGATTTCACTTTGTGTTGATCAAATTAAAGTTAATCTAATTATCAGCATTTATAAAATGACTTTTAATGAGTCTAATATTTGGAATCAGAGGGAAAAATCTTGGAATTTTTCTTAATCTGTCCACCAAAAACAATAATA
The DNA here is from genome assembly GCA_030248095.1 of Ptycholaimellus sp. GST1_10. NCBI lineage: Eukaryota > Metazoa > Nematoda > Chromadorea > Chromadorida > Chromadoridae > Ptycholaimellus > Ptycholaimellus sp. GST1_10. The sequence continues at coordinate 11,892 of JASANA010011719.1, read as the reverse complement.
CAATTTAATCATGGGGTCAAAACCAAAAACCGATTTGTCAGATATGGGGATATATTTTATTTGGGATCCCTTATCCTTATCCAAATAGCTCAAACTCGTGAGATGCAGTCGTCCAAAACTCAATTCTCCATTTAAAACTAGGGTGTTGTTGGGCCTTGGGAACACTTTCCAATTGAAACTAAACATCATTTTTATTAGTTTACACTTTTAGACTTGCAAAGAGCTGACCAGGAAGCTGTTAAAACAGTAAGCAATGCAAATACTACGATAAATGGCTTATTAATTCAACTAAAACCAGTTCGATTATGCTCTTTCATACCTATTATAGAATATTTGACTGATGTAGTTGCCCCTCGAGGTTTTTCTACTCCCAAAGACTGCGCCCAAGGATTTCACCCATTTTCTAAAAAAACTTCAATGTTCTCTAGATAAGCGCCAGCAGGGAATAATTTTGGTTTTCACCTGCAAAATAGGTAAACTTCATTTTAAATCAAAACAAGGTATTCTCGGCTGTTGCCAAGATGCGCAGCCTTTGTTCCAGATAATAAGCTAAGCAATTCCTTTTAACTGCTTTAAGATACTGCCGCAGCAAACGTATCTGCCAAATCTAAGCTGAGTTTATTAAAAACCATTAATTTATGGATGTTCGAATTTTTTAAACATCAAGATTTTAGGTTTTTGACTATAAATCAAGAAATAATAAATGTGTCAAAAAATTCTATTATCAACTTCAATATATCACCATTAGAGACGTACATGCCAAAACTCAACTGATTTCATTGAAAAACCATCGATTTAGGGATGTTCAAATTTTTGAAACATCAAGAATATAGGTTTTTGGCCATAAACTGAGAAATAACAAATCTTTCGGAAATTCCTTTTGCCAGCTTCAAGATAGCACCTCAACGGACGTACGTGCCAAAAATCAGCCAATTTCGTAGAAAAACCAGTGATTTATGAATTTTCATACTTTGAAACATCAAAAAATTGAGTTTTGGGCAAAAATCGAAAAAATACGTCAAGCCCAAAATATGACCTGGAGATATCACCCAGGTGGACTTTCACGCAAAAAATCAGCCAATTTCGTTGAAAAACCAGTGATTTATGAATTTTCGTACTTTGAAACATCAAAAAATTGAGTTTTGGGCGAAAATCGAAAAATTACGTCAAGCGCAAAAAATGGCCTGGAGATACCACCCAGGCGGACCTTCATGCAAAAAATCAGCCAATTTGGTTGAAAAACCGCGGAGGCCGGGCCCCGGAATGACACATATTGGGCTGGCGCGAATGGAGCTTTAGCGGAGTGTCAGCGCCCAGCCCCTCTTTTCGACCCAGGTGTATGTTTTGAGGGTTATTGCTAGATCTTAATTTTGATAAGGCTGCTGCTCGTCACAGAAAGCATCAATTGCTTTAATTCTTATTGCAATGTAAAGAGCAACATCGAATTGACTATAGTTTATCTTTTGACTTTTGCAAAAAACTATTTGTTTTACTATGAAAAATGCAAAAAACCATTTGTCCGAACTCCTCCTCCTCCTCCTCCTCCTCCTTCTTCTCCGCATCTATTCAATGGACGATAGTAGGTATTCATTTATTCCCCACCACCCTTCCCCGGGTCCCTGGGCCTCATGTATTTAGCTCTTCATTTAATCTAAGTAGCCATATGCACCAGTGGTGTAGTGGTGTAAGCGATTGGGCAGATGGACAAAATTGGAAGGTTCGAATCCTTGTCAGGCATTCATTTTTATTTTGTTTATTAAAGTTGGGAAAACAACTGGTACCATCGCCAGGCCAAAAATAAAACTATTTTTTGCAAAAAATCGATTGGCCTAAGTATAAGTCAAGAAGAAAATTTTGCAAAAAAATAAGTTACCAATAAGTTTGCATTGTATATTTTTCAATTTTAAATATTTTTTGTTATATTTTTTGAACAAGTTTTTTATTTATTATTCTTTATATATCGAATAAAATATAAATTAAAATATAACCAACAATATAAAATTAGTATTTATACATTTTATACTATATTAAAAGTGGAAGAAATATCTGGTACCATCGGCAGGCCAAATGTGGGACTCTTTTCTCCAAATTTTGCAATTGCCTCGAGCAAAAAGTCAAGGAAATACATCTACTACTAGTGGAATCTGCTGCGTCATCTGCATTTTGTTTTTGGGCGCGCATGGAAAGAGACACTGAACTGCGCGCCAAAAACAAAATGCAACTGTCCAAGCAGCAGATTCCACCAGTAGTAGATGTATTTCCTTGACTTTTTGCTCGAGGCAATTGCAAAATTTGGAGAAAAGAGTCCCACATTTGGCCTGCCGATGGTACCAGATATATATATATGCGGAAAGACGGACACAAAAATGAGGTAACTGGTTAAGCTGGCCTTGGCCGCCCGCCGCTTCGGGCAGGGCGCCAGAGCTCCTCCGGCCTCCGGGCACGGGTGCTACGGCCCCTACGCTTCGCCTAGCATGCTTTGCATGCTAGGCTACGCTCCGGGGCCTCCGCACCCATGCCCTCTGGCCTCCGGAGCTACTGCCCTGCCCTCCGCGGCAGGCGGCCTTCGGCCGCACAAAAATTGGTTGGCTGGAAGGACCTGGATCCTGGGGGTACCTTCCAGCCAAGTTCGTTGGTTCGTTTCTCAACGCTTTGAAAAATTTGGCTGGTCAGGGGGTAGGGCACGTATTGGGCTGGCGCGAGGGAGCAAAGCGAACCGTCAGCGCCCAGCCCCTCTTTTCGACCCAGGTGTATGTTTTGGGGGTTATTGCTAGATCTCAATTTTGATAAGGCTCTAGCTCCTCACAGGAAGCTTCAATCTTTCTGATTCTTTTTGCATTGGAAAGAGCAGTGTCGAATTAACCAGAACTCGCGAAAAATCGCCAAAAAGTATCAGAATGCTGGAGAAAATCACTCAAAACCATTTATCCGAACTCCTTCTTCTTCTTCTTCTTATTCTCCTTCTTCTTCTCCTTCTCCTTCTTCTCCGCATCTATTCAATGGACGATAGTAGGTATTCATTTCTTCCCCACACCCCCATTCCCCGAGTCCCTTGGCCTCATGTATTTATTCATAGCTCTTCAGTTAAACTAAGGAGTCACATGCACCAGTGGTGTAGTGGTGTAAGCGATTGGGTTGGTGGATGAAACTGGTAGGTTCGAATCCGTCTCAGGCATTCATTTTTATTTTTGCGTATTCAAAGTTGAGAAAACAACTCGTACCATCGCCAGGCCAAAAGTAAAGCTCTTTTCTCCCAAAAATCGAGTGCACTAAGCATAAGTTAAGAAAATTTCGCAAAAATTTTTTTTGTTTGACAGCAATTTGCATTGTATTATTCATTTTCGAATAGTTTCTTTTCATTAAATTTTTTACAGGTTTTTTTCTTTTTTTTATATATCGAATAAAGTTTTGACTAAATATATAACCAACAATATAAAATTTGTATTTATACATTTTATGCTATATTAAAAGTGGAAGAAATATCTGGTACCATCGGCAGGCCAAATGTGGGACTCTTTTCTCTTCCGAGGGGAAGGAACGTATGTCTGTCATCAATAAATGAACCAAAAATAGGTATACAACCCTCAAAATTTACTATAAAGTACAGTTTATTGCTACATTAGCAAAAAACGAAGCTAAATTTAGGGGAAAATGGGAGAACTATGCCAAAATTTGAAACAATTTTCGGAAGAAAATTTTTTGTTTTCAGAGTCAACTAGATGACATCTGGTACGTCTGCCCCCCCCCCTCTCTACTCCAAAGTTTCCCCTGACGTGAGTACGTCTGGCGTCCCGCCCTCCTCCCGCCCCCCCCCCACACTCTTACATCTATGGGCGGGTGTCCCTAGGGGTAGGAACGTATGTCTGTCATAGACATAAGTATTAAAAAGAAAGGTATTAGAAAATTTTTGGGTAGAAGATTCCTCAGACAATCTCATCGTGCTCCGTAGCAGCTGAACTGATGAGATTTGAACAAAAAATTCAATTGTTGACCGCAAAGCGGGCCTGAAGGTGAAGCTCTGAGTTTTTTGCGTCTTATGAGCCCACTTACACCTCTCTGCAAGACGCACACAAAATCTCTTGGTTAAAAGGGGAATGTGCTTCCGCTTCGCTCTCATGGCCCCAATATATGGGGGCAAGCAGCTCCGCGGCCAACCATTGTGCTCTGCGCCATGTACTTGTTAAAACTGCCCTCAAGTTCATGTTATGCTGCTAGTGTAAAATATTTTGTTGTTTTTAAGGTTGAACTTGAACACGAAAAATATGCAACTAAAACTTCTTCACTAAGTCAACAAATCACGAATGAATGCGAAGGGTAAAACTTCTTTTTGGCCTACAGAAGGGATGAAACAGTCAGTACTGAGCGCCTATTTTCGACCCATGCAGGACTGACTTTTTGAGAGTTATTGCTAGATTTCTACAATGATGCCCGCGGAAATGTTTTCAAAGCCAATTTTTTGATTCCACGCAAGAGTGTATTGAGCATCCTAGGACGCAACAGCGCCCTAGTTATAAAGTTTTGGAGTTTTGGGTGGTTGCGTGTCACGAATGAAATCACCAACGTATTGATTGAAACCTAAAATCCTAGGGCGCGACAGCGCCCTAGTTATGAATGGGTGATCGAGTTTTTGGGTGGTCGCATGTGATGGGATTCAGCGCCTTGGATATTGGATAAAACCATGGACATATATACACCAATCGAAAGCTTGAAGGGAGATCTCGAAGACAAAAATCTTGAAATTATGATTTTGGCCCTATAATTTTAGAAAATTTTAAAAACCTGCAAAAAATGACAAAAAATGACTGCTTCGTGGTCTATACATGTGACTAACTTTTTGTCTGTATATATATTTTAATCTGGAATTGTCGGTGCCCTGCGAATTCTCAACGAAATGTGGCAAACTTTTTTTTCCTGAAAGCTAAAGCTTGCCGCTTGGATCCTGGCAGGGTGGACCCGGAATTTGAGCATTTGAAACATTACTTTTTTTGGTAGAACGGTTGATAAATGAGGTATGCTGAGAAATGGCGAATTCTCAACTTATTGGGTCAATTTTTTTCCTGAAAGGCAATAAAATTTTAGGAAGATCTGGAGGGGTGGAACAGGTCCTGGAGCATTTAAAACATTACTTTTTTGGGTAGAAATGTTGAGAAATAGGCTATGTTGAGAAATGGCGAATTCTCAACGGAATTGGACAAATTTTTTTTCTGAATGGTAGTATCATTTTAGAAAGCTCTGGAGGGATGGAACTGGTCCCGGAGCATTTGAAACATTACTTTTTTGGGTAGAAAGGTTGAAAAATGGGGTATGTTGAGAAATTTGCACTTCGCGGTCACCTATTGCGTTTTGCGTCATTATGCTTGTTAAAAATTTTTTTAATTAAAGCTCTGTTTTTGCTGCGTCCGATGAGCCTACTCACAGGAAACAAAAATGGGGCAGAATTCGAAACTAATCGGGACAATGCAGTTGAAGTGGAAGCATGGTCTCCTATTAGCCAATGACCAAACTTATTACGGATTTTGAAAATATTATTGCGTGTCATAAATTTTATGTACCTCCTTTATAGCTCCTACACATTTCCGATTGTAAACAAATTTGCACTAATTCCTTTTTGATGCAAAAAGAAATAGAGAGATTCATGGCTCCTAGCAGGAACTAAAGCATTATAAAAACCAACATCTAGCATTAACCCTTGAAAATGATATCTGGGCACAAAAAAGGTGCTGGACGGTAATGCTCTACAACACTTTTCAGCCGCGACAGTTTGCACGAGACAGTTTGCACCCCATGGTTTGCGCCCGCACTACTTTGCACCCGGACAGTTTGCACCGAGACTTTGCATTTTGGTTATGAATATATGCAATTGCAATTACTGCAGATGCAATTAACTGTTGTGTGCAATTGCAAACAGTCGGGTACACAAATTGGGGCCAGAACCATACATGTCCCGACCCCACCCCGCCCCCTACCGCCCCACCCCCATTTTTACCAACCAACACCAATTTGACAAAATTTTTGGAAAATTGTCAGTCAAAAATGCAATAAAATCAACCAACTACCCAACTTTGGTCACAATTAAGGGACCGGTGGGGGGCGGGGTGGGTAAAACCAACCAACTGCGGGGTGGGTCCCATTTTAATTAGGGACATGTATGGCCAGAACATTCCCGGACTTTTCCACAAATAGCACTTTTTTGAATCAATCTATTTAGTCGAGCGCATGCCTACCAGGAGTAAGGGCTTGTCTCCTACCAGGAGTATCAAGTAGGCGCAAGTTTCCAATCTTTCGGCCTCAACATACAGCCCTCAAAAATGTGTAATTTAAGTTTGCAAACTGTCAAGTGCAATCAGTTGTAAGACCAGCGCTAACAGTCGCTGCGCTCCCTTGCGCCAGACAAATTGGTACCATTGGCCAGCCAAAAATATTCTGTTCTTCCAAAAATCGATTGAAAATAAGTTTTCCTACTACTAGTGGTATCTTTGTCACCTGCATTTTGTTCGAGCACACACGAATAGAGACTTAGAACTGGGTGCGTAAACAAAATGTTAATAGCCCATGAGCAGATTCCACTAGCAAAAGGGAGAATTCCTAGCTTTTATGCTCGGGGCGAAAAGGAGCATACTTTCGGTTTGCAAATGGTAACAGAACAGTAATTTTCATAGATGATATTTGTTTAAGATATTGGAATAGAGTTGGTGCGACGCTTCATAATATATTGACACAAGGAAGTACTAGTGAACAGTCGGCTGCTTGCAAAAATAAGAGACGCATGTTGGGTATTTTCCATAAGCAAGAAAGGGAATATAAAGTCAAACTGGATCAACTCAATCGCAGGATAGAAAAAGTTAGAACTTTGTGATAAATTGATAAAGGTCGTCTTTCCTATTGGTTTCGTGCGAGCGGAGCAGAAACATCACGCCTTCATACCTAGTGGATGGCAATTTAACTGCGACTGATTTTTAGCTGTTATAGCCAAAGCTATGTTTTTGACCGCGGTTTGGCCCGCGCAATCCATAGAGGTTACAGCACTTTTGTCCTGATATATGTAACTGGGGCTGATGGGGCAAACCCCCTCCCCCCCAAAGGTTACACCCCCCCCAAAGATACACCCTCCCCCCCAAGAGATACACCCTCCCCCCAAGAGATACACCCCCCCAAAGGGTACTATATTGAAAAAAATTTTATTAGCTTAAAATACTCTTCTGTATATATCTCGAAATTTAAACTCAAGGAATTTTTATATAAACAACTATATACCTACTTTTTTTGAAACATAGTTAGTCTATACCGGATGGCGGGCGCATGCCTACCAGGAGTAGGGGCTTGTCCCCTAAAAGGAGTACCTTTCGCATGCTCGGCGGGGGCTTAGACGGAATGAAGGGCTTAGACGCTTGCTTGGCCTCGACGAGGTCATGACTGTGGCAGTACCTAATTGGGCTGGCGCGAACGGAGCTTTAGCGAAGGAGTGGGGTTCTTGCCTGGGGGGGGGGAATCTCATGGGGGGGGGGGAAACTAGGTGTCAGCCGGAAGTCCTCGAAGTTGGCATTTTTTGATAACTCAGCCCCACATTAACCTAGAAACGCCAAAATTGGTCAGCCTGAGTCAGGGGTGGGCTTCAAAGGTGAGGATAGAGGCGTCGTTGGTAGGCGTCATATAGATAAAATAGAGGGCCTGAATGCTGATGGTTGTTGAGCTCCCTCGCGCCTTGAATCTCATGAATCTTGTAGGAAATTTCTTTTGCAGGCTCGAAGTTCACTGAAAATTGCCAAGAATAAAAGACATTCAATTGTTGTGAAGGAAACATATTTTAACAAAAAGTTAAATACAAACGCCGACGCGCTGGCATTCTTGGATAAATGTTTTCAAATTGACACTTTCTATGCAGATGAATTGAAACATCTATTATCGGTAAGTTGCCCGGAAACATTTGTTTGCGGCATATTTGTTCAAATCAAGGATTTGCATCGTTTTTGTTAGGCTTTTACCTTAAATTTACGATTTTAAGAGAGCTTTTGTGAGAGGTTGAAAAGTGGGACGGACAAAAATTTTTACCCCCCTTTTTTATATTTTTTATTAAAAGTAGACATGTTTTTAAGACTTTTGGTAGAGTATGAGCATCCAAAACTCAAAATTCGATTTTTGGCGAATTTTTGAATGTAAAAAAATGACCTATTTTTTAATCATCCATAACTCTCGTTCTGCTCAACGGATTTTAATGATTTGACCGCCAATCGAACCGTCTCAATGAGAAGAATATTTTGTTTTTTTTGTTCATTTCTCTTCAATCATTTCCCGCCGAGTTATTAACAAAAAAACAGTTTTTCAGTTTTCAAAATTTCAAAAAATTTATAATTTCGATGTAAACCTTTCATTTGCGCCGGACGAGACCCATTTTTTCTGAAATTTCAGGTAATTTTACATATGTGTACCATTCCATAACTTCCAAAGCCTTGTTCTAAGAGAGATATTTGAGTCTCAAAATGAAAATGCCCATTTTGCCCCTATGTTATAGCATAGGCAAAAAATGAGCAAAATATTTTTTGTCTCAGAATACCAATTTTTTGGCTCAATAAATTTCTTCTGACCTGTATCCATCTAGCTGAGTGGTTTTTAGCTTCAATTTTATCCTTTGAGTGCGGTAATTTTGACTGCAACTTTCCATATGCTACAACACTACCTATGCTACAGCATAGGGAAAAATAATATCAACATTTTCATGCTCAAAGGATAAAATTGAAGCTAAAAACCACTCAGCTAGATGGATACAGGTCAGAAGAAATTTATTGAGCCAAAAAATTGGTATTCTGAGACAAAAAATATTTTGCTCATTTTTTGCCTATGCTATAACATAGGGGCAAAATGGGCATTTTCATTTTGAGACTCAAATATCTCTCTTAGAACAAGGCTTTGGAAGTTATGGAATGGTACACATATGTAAAATTACCTGAAATTTCAGAAAAAATGGGTCTCGTCCGGCGCAAATGAAAGGTTTACATCGAAATTATAAATTTTTTGAAATTTTGAAAACTGAAAAACTGTTTTTTTGTTAATAACTCGGCGGGAAATGATTGAAGAGAAATGAACAAAAAAAACAAAATATTCTTCTCATTGAGACGGTTCGATTGGCGGTCAAATCATTAAAATCCGTTGAGCAGAACGAGAGTTATGGATGATTAAAAAATAGGTCATTTTTTTACATTCAAAAATTCGCCAAAAATCGAATTTTGAGTTTTGGATGCTCATACTCTACCAAAAGTCTTAAAAACATGTCTACTTTTAATAAAAAATATAAAAAAGGGGGGTAAAAATTTTTGTCCGTCCCCCTATTTGATATATTTCACCTTCTCAGAAAAGCTCTCTTAAAGTCGTTTTTAGCTTGGACGCAGTTAGTTAAAACTTAAGACATAAATGAATTACATTCAGAGTTGGTCAGCCATATTGTACAAGCTCGTTGTACACCATATTCCGAAAAATATCGCGAGAAATGTTTAAATTTGATATGATTTTAGAAGCAATGAAAAAATTTTGCTTTGCTATTTTGCTTTTTGCTATTTTGCTTTGCTATTTTGCTTCACATAGTTTGGTATATTTAAGGTGGTGCAGCACAAAGGAAGCCCTGATGAAGTCTTTGATATTATCTGGAAAATGTGCTCATTTTATTTCGAACAGGTGATTATTACTTTTCTACCGTGCAGTGGGCTTTACAAATGGCTCACTATTAGTCCTCATAATAAGCATGTTTAAAGGTACATAATGGATTTTTTTGCCAAAAACATTTTTTAGTGAATTTTCAGTTTCCACCCTTGTCACTAATCTTAAGAAAAGATAAAAATAGTGCTCTATTGGCATTATTGTAAACTGTTTTCAGTCTCTTTTTTGTTAAACGCCGGACTAGTTTAGAAAGATTAAAGAGCCTCATAAGCATTTTCGGCAAAAGTCCATTTCAAAACGAGAAAAATTTCTTTATTTGGCTGACGCCTTTTCCTGCCCTCCACTCCATCCAAGCCATCCCCAAGAAGGGCCAAGAGGGTGGCCCCCTCATCCAAGTTTCCTCTCCCAAGCTTAACCTACAATATTAATAACTTTCCTCTACCCACATACCTCTACCTTTGCCCTCTTCGAAGTGTAGGGCAAACGGAAGCAATTTTCATCTTTAACTAATTCTATTGTCCAATCTCCCTAAGATCTACAATCAAGTCATTTTAAAGCAATATACATATTTGAAGGTTCATGGGCATATTGAGAACTTGGGTCGTTGTAGTGCAAGGTAAAAATTTCGTTGATATCATTTATAACATGAATACGAAAACGATTTGTGATTAAAACCTTTTGATTACCCTAGACATGCATTGTTACATTCTTTAATGTTACCCATAAATTCTGAAACAGCTTAAGCAATGCAGCAGTTTTCAGCAACATGGTAATATCGGCTGTTGCCAAAAGATGCGTCTTTTCAGCTACATAATTTATAAAAGTTAAATTCGGATTTTTGGGGCAAATTTACGCAGGGTGTACTTCAGGAGGGACAAAAACCGCTCCGTTGCAAAAACTGGCTTGCTGACTCAAAAAAATAATAAATGTTTAATTTAGTTCCATTTTCACTTCCACGTTTTCTATTTTCACTTTCGTTGAACCCTATTTTCCTGTACTTAAGAAGAAAGAATAAAAACGCAATCGCTTCATAACAGGTGTAGGAGACCTTTTTCAAGTACCTGACTTTAAGAGCCAATCGCAACTTTAGCTAGAGGTTTCAAAAAATTTCCTAGCCTGATTTATGGCTTTTTTAAGGCCATCCATATTCAAATCTGCTTTTACAGCAATCTTCTGCGAAGTAATGCAACTGAAGTCCGTGTTCCTTGACATATGATGTGGCTTTACGACTTGGGCTATTGTGAGCCAACAGATAATCGTAGAAATACCACGCACGAATGCACTGAGTTACATTTTGTTATTGCGCTTCTGAACAATGCTCTTTAATGTCCCGCGATTGTCTTTTGGGTTATATTTGATGCATTCACTGTCTCGTAAGGCTTCTTCGCCAAATACCACAAAACAAACTAAACCAAATCAGCGGAGCTTCATTTTAATTTTTTCATTTTAATTTGTAATTTTTGTCTGCAAGCTCAATTTCCAATTTATGTAAAAAATTTAATATCGCTTAGCCAAAGACCCGGGTCTCCAGTTTCGCAGATCGAATGCAAGGCCGTGGAACAGCTCTTATCGTTCCACTTCCCCTGCAATTCCAGTCTACAACTGTCTCCACAGACAGATCATTGAAAATTGTCAAAACACAAAATTCACAAAACCCCTCAATTAGCGACGCCCGCATGCCCAGGCAGTAGTCAGTCGAGGCCTTCAGTACATAGTCACTAGGCAGAAGTGTGTTCAGCTGCTGAGCCGTTGGAGAATTATCGGCCATCCATAACTGGCTCAGCTCCAAATCAACCAATGGACCAAAAATGACAGAAATTTGTTGTCTGGTTCACGTTCCTGGTGCCTTGCCAAAGCTGGTGATTGCTGGCAGCAGCCACAAGCGGCCACCAGGTCATAGCGGACCTAAATTTAACGCAAACAATGTCCAGTTTTTTGAAACCTACTACTAGCCATATATTATTCATGATTCCTTGTTTCTATCTTGCGCCTCCGCACCCATGCCCTTCGGCCATTGGAGCTCTTACGCCTGCCCTGCCCTCCGTAGTCTTTGGTCGAGCAAAAATGTCCACTTGAGTAGAAAAATAGGTGGAAGCCAAAAATAGGTGGAGGAGGTCAGCACGTTCCCTCGGTTTTTTTGTGGGATCCCTTTTCTAACTGAATTCTAAAAAGTTATATCGTTAAATCTAGACTCAGCTTCTAGTTTATATTTGACCGCGGAGCGGCCCGAAGTCCTGATATATA
>JASANA010011718.1:0-11688 GCA_030248095.1 Ptycholaimellus sp. GST1_10 | reverse complement strand
AAGTTTTACTTTGCCCACGTGGAGTTTTGTCTTTTGGGACATCTCCATTTGGAACTGGTACTCCAACTGATTCAGCTCAGCCCCACTCATGCAGTGAGAGCCTTGCAAGGCTTGAGCAGGTAGGAGGTCACTCCTTGCTCCCAGGTGGAGATTGCCAAGATCCACCTCGATCATCGACTGGATGATGGGGAGATGTGCACTGACTTCATGCTAGTGGAGACCATTGAGGTGAGATTGCTCTTCTGGCCTCCAGCTGGTTTTTACTTGGTGGCAGATTCTCCGCGGATTCATTGTTGGGAGGTGCTGTCTTTCATCTTCCCGGAGCCCAACGAGTACTTCCGAGGAACTGAGGCATGGCAAGGATACAGTGAAATCAGAAATGCCCTACCCACCAGGCCTCATACTCGCCCCAGAGACCAAAGCATCGCCTCCTTGCTCCCATCTCATTTTCAAGAAGGCCAGCCCCAATCATTTGCTGAGAGTACCGCTCAAATATTGGACTAAACTAGCAGATAAAGATGAGCACAATGATGCATAATGAAAAAGTTGCTGGATCTTACTGCCACACCATGCTGGTGAGGTCCTTGGCAGCATTGGCCCAAGATTGGGGTCAGCCTCTCATTGGTACCAATAGCTGAAAAAACCAATGATGATTTGAAAAGCAATTTTGCAAACTTGGAAGGGATCAGCAAGAAATCTAATTGAAGCCTTACTTCCCAGCCGCAGTGGCCTTGCGCATATAGATGTTAACCCCATTCTCTAGCCTTTGATACTCATAGCCAAAGACCAGCCTTAAAACAAAATTTCATAGCTGTTTAACACAGTTAATGATATTTACCAAAACAGGTAGCTGCAATGTGTGTAAAAAGCCTTGCTGCTATGTCGTAATCGGTTCCTTAAAACTGATCCACTGCAACAATGGTTGACACCTAAAGCAAAATGAACCTCTCTCTTCAACATTATCTGGTGGTTGAAGCTGTAGGCACTGAAGAGGGATGAGGAAGGATGTCATCAGCTGGGTCAGCATGTGTGTACCCTTCCTGACCCCTTGTGAGAGCTTCAACTGACAATGCAGCTTGTTCTCCTCCCTCTGGGAGTGCCGGTTTGTGCTGGGCTTCTGTACACCTCCTCTCTTGCTGATGAGGGTGAATGTTAAGATTGCACAGGTTCTAAATTTACATTTTTTATTAATCATATTAAGAATAATGTTGAATATTTTCTATGACGTTTAGACTTTGTATAATGTTAAGATTGCACAGCTTCTAAATTTAAATTTAAATTTTAGTGTGTGGCATAGCTCGTGTTTATATTCCATAGGCTGGTTTCCAACCTTTTCAGAAGCTTCGGGCCTATTGAAAACCTAGTGCAATGCTGACGCCGTATGCCATCATCCCTCTGTCACCAGCCATGGCGATGGAGACAAAGAGGTCCCCTGGCGAATTGCAACTGCGTATTGGCTTCCTTTCTTTCTTTCTTTTATTTCTTTTATCACCGTCCTGGGACGGGAGGAATGACAGTATCACTACAAGGTGAGACTGAACATGGAGAGGAGGTCAGCGTATGGGACAGGGCAGCGAATGTGGATTGAGACATGAGTAGGTGAGGCAGATGGTTAGGAAGTATTGGCAAAATCAGCATCAAGAATAGCCCTCACGGCTTCCAGAAAGGCCCTTCGCTTCTCCCTCGCTGCACTGGCGGTGAGGCGCCTCCACCAGCTCGCAGCCCGCCTCGGCCAGAATTCACGCCTGTTACTCACCTCAGCACCCGTTTCGGCAAAGTGATGAAGGCCCCGGAGGTTTGAGTGAAGGAGGGGAAAAAAGATTGGGTGTCCATGCCAGGCTTCCTGCTCCTCTCGTGAGGGGGCAGATTGAGGGCATGAACGGATGAGGCAGGTGTGGAAACATTTGTGGATCAGCAGGAGGTCAGCAATGATTCTCCGTCTTTTGAGACTTTCGAGCCCCAGCACTGCCAGTCTGCCTGAGTAACCTGAGTCAGGCATGCTCATACCACAGCGGCGGAAGATATAGCGTGTGAAGCGCCGTTGGACACACTCCACACGTTTCTCCTCCGCCGCAGTGGATGGTGACCAGACCACTGACCCGTACTCTAGCAGAGGCCTTGCATATGAGGTGAAAGCTCTGGTGAGTATGGAGGGGGAGGCTATGTGGAAGCATTTTTTAATGAGGTGAATAGCGAGGGTGGCTTTATTTATGGCAGATGTTAGGTGGGCATTGTACTGGAGAGAAGGAGCAAGTAGCAGTCCTAGGTCTCTGACACCTTCGAATGGAGCTGGTGGGATTGGCTGGCCCTGGATGGCGTATTCGGGGCAGCTGCCTCCACCTAGCCTGTATCGCGTACATTTATTTGGGGCTAATTTAAGCTGCCAGTTAAGGGCCCAGAGGCCAAGCGTGTAAAGGGCTTCAGTGAGTGCGGATGAGGAGGTAGAGGCTATTCGGATATCATCCGCGTATGCCCATGCTCCCAGTCCTTGAATTTGGTTGAGCTGATGCATAATGGGAAGTATGTAAATGTTGAAGAGGATGGGCGAACATGCACCTCCCTGAACAATGGAAGAAGTGACATTGACAAGGTGGCTAAAGGGAAGACATGCACTTAAATCAGACGCCACAATAGGCTGTAGAAGGCTTCAACGGAAAATGCCATTTATTTTCCTCCGTTTATCACATGTTGAGAGATCGGATCAAAGGGAACCATCTTGGCACACAATACCCTTATTAAAAACTTCCAGATATAACATTGCTCTAGCTTCTTTATATGGTCATATTGTAGCATCAGGAAGGACAAGGAATCTTAGACATTGTTAAAATGATTGGCGTTTCTGCATATAAATGGACGTTGCTAGCACCTTTGCAGATAAAATGAAGTTCACATAAACTTATTTTAATTGAGCTGTTAGAAGTACCACATAATAAGCATAATTGGTGGATTCCAACATTTTAACAAAAGCCTGGCTATGTTAGGCCAGATGATGCTCCCATATCACCAACGAAATCAAATGTAGCACCTTTCTTAAATGAAACTTTCGCTCAGCTCAATGCTTAAGTGATCATCATGTAAGATGAATGTGATCGCAAATGATCATCATGCAAGAAGAATGAGATTGCTACCATAAATGGGATCCCATTCCCCAGTCCTCCATTGACACCGTTGCACTTAGCTAAACATAGAGTGCCTGCCCCAAAAACGAGTTGATACAGAAGTCAGCGGTTGGTTTTTGCTACTTAGGAGACCTAAAACCGAACTTCTGTAAGAATTTTCAAGAGTCAGCTTGTGGAAATGTTTGAAAAAATACCTAGTAAATTGTTCTGGTTGAATTGGCAAGATTTGAGTAGAACGTATAAGTTGTGATTTGAGTAGTTCACAATTGTTTTTGTTCAAATAAATCTGTGCATACCGTTTATTATTTACAAATGCCACAAAACGACGTGAACAACGGTTCAACATAAATACATTTTTTCGATCGGAGCATATCTGAGTGCTTTTGTTGTGTTTTGTTTTATGTGTTAGTAAACATGAATATGTTTGATTTTATAATTAGTTTCAAGAGAATCTTACAAACGCAATAAGGTGGTATTTCAGATGTCAAAAATGAAGGCTTTCAGATTCGAATGCCTTTCTGCACCATACAAGACAGTTAAATTCTCAAGACAATTTACAACAAAATAGATCTACTTAGCCGCAGAGAATAATTACTCATAAAATACCCACTCAAAGACGCCATCAGTCACATTAAAATCAAAGATTTGTGAAACTGTACTGGTGGGTAGTCAATTCTCTTCAATGCTGTTAACTTTGATATTTTTGATTGAAGGGCCGCTTTGCGGTCTTTTGAGGTTACTGATTGAGGTGTGTGATGCCTCAATGACCTGCGATGCTCCTTAGAGATCTTCGTTTCAGCTATTTTTCTCTCCTGAATACGTTGGGAAATAACCAGTTGGTATACATGTGAAACAAAGTAAAACAACAAAAATGACCCTAAATAATTTCTTCTTTTGATCAGAGAAAAATATTTTCAAACTCCATAAAAGGAGACCAAAAACAACACACCTTAATTGCCAAAAAATCCTTCAAACACATGCAGAGGAGCTCGAAAAGGCGTCGCAAACGAGGAGAAATTCAAAGGGAGTTGGGTGTGGGTGATGAAATAAGGAACAAGAGCGTGAACTTTGAGTAAAGAGAGGTGGGAGATAGAGAAAGAACGCGGGCAATATGTAAGCGGGACTTACCGATAGAGACATTCCTAAGGGGGAGAACTCAAAGCACATACTCACATCTCCTAATGAGAGGAAAACTATGGTAGATTTTCACAATGGATTCTCAATGGATTTTGACAAACCTTTTTTCTGAAAGATAATGGAATTTTAGGAATACGTGGAGGGGTAAAACTTGGCGCGGACTATTTGAAAAAAAACTTGGGAAGAAATGTTGAAAAATGGGGTATGCTGATAAATGGCGAATTCTCAACGGACGATTTTTTTCCTGAAACGTAAGGAAATTCTAAAGAATTAAACCTACAAGATTAAGTGTTGTTTTGGGTAACCAAAATCCTTTTGTTTTGGGTAACCAAAGCTCAAATGGGGTCCCAGCCGTATTGTTTCGTATCGTTTTGGGTCATTTGGTTTTACGGTCTGACTTTGGACTTTTTGGCAATTTCTTTTCGGATGTCTCAATAAGGCAGAAAACATGGCAAATGGTCCGCAATTGATGCACTCTACTTCAAAATGAGCCAACGGTTGCCCTGGAAGAGAATAATAGACTTGACACCTGCTTCATTCAAACGATTTCGACGTTGGTCCGAGACCCACTTAACGCCTTCCTCACTTGATTCTTCTTCTTCCTGATCCACCTCGCAAAAACAGGAACAATAAAAACAAAACATATAGGTTTTTGTGCTTCACCTGCTCAACATCCAGATTCTCTGTGTTGTTCTCGTTGCTGGCTTCAGACTGAGGCTGAGGGGCAGTCACTTCTGGGCCTCGACAGTGCACCTTGGTGGGCAGGGCTTTGTAGGAAGGCTGACGAGCATTAGCTTTCCCTCCTTGTCATCGAATTACCATATGATGCAGACCAGCCAGCTCTTACCTGCACTTAACTCCGGATTGAGCGTCAGTCTAGATATCCGCCACCAGTCGCATCAGGGCTTCAGCAGTGCACCTCGGTGGGCAGGGCTTTGGAGGAAGGCTGATGAGCATTGGCTTTCCTTCCTTGTCATCGAAGTGCCACACGAGGCAGCCCTACCAGCAGTAGACACCCAGACTGCTAAAGCCATGGGCAAGCATTAGAAGTAGACACCCAGCCCGCTAAAGCCACGGGCAAGCCTCACCAGTTAACGCCCAGACCGCTAAATCAATGGGCAAGCGTCACCAGTAGGCGGTCAGACTGGTAAAGCCATGGGAAAGCCTCACCAGTAGACGCCCAGCCCGCTAAAGGGTAGTGGGAGTAGTGGAGAGTCCTTGCAGATGAGCCGGCAGTGGTGGACATCAGTGTAACGGCGCCGGAGGGCAGGCGCTCCATGGGGAGCTGTCAAGGTCAAATGTCAAAAATGACACCTCCTCCGATTTCGATGAAATTTTTTTCCTAGTTAGGGGACACCAAAGTAAGGTTGCCCGCTAAAACCGTTTGTTCCCTTTGAAGTACTTTTTTGAGAAAAAAATATTTAAATTTTATGTGTTGTAGCATAGGGATAAAATGAAATTTATTCATGAAAAATCCAATTTTAATTCCCCACTTTTCTCCGCTCAACAGTATCAGCAAATAACCAAAATCAATATGTTAAGCAACAAAAAATGGGCTAAATCGATGTACCGTGGCGCAAGAATCCCAAAATTTTGTTAAAATGGTCATGTTTGGGGGTTTTTTATGGGTTTTTTCCACATTTTTATTTTTTAAAAATTTTTTATGCAATTGAGGCTCCGATTTTTGAAATGTACGCCCCAAAATAAGTAATAAGTCTAAACTAATAATAAAATATTTTTCATAATTTTGACCCCATCAAAATTTGCTATTAAAAGTTTGTTATTGCTATTGTTTTTCAGTTTTTCTGAAATGCTTATGCAAAACTTGTATCAAGAGCTTTGGTCTGTTGACCAAAGTTTTAGCGCTTGTTAAGACGGTTCCAACCGTGGTCAAATCATTGAATTTCGTTTAGTATAGCAGGAGTTATGAACAATTAGAAAAATACCCAGTGTCAAAATTTGAAATATTTGGTCGGTTTTTGGGCCACGTACTTCGGCGCCCTCATTTTTTACTCCTTTTTTGACCTAAATCAACGTCTTGCATCAAAATACACCAAACCTCGTGTTGTCCCGTGTTATTCCCAATGAAAAATATTTTGCCGATTTTTTGTGACTTTTTGAGCCCTGCCCTATGTTGTAGCATAGGAAATTTTGGGAATTTCTATTTCTGGAACAGAGACATTTTGGTCAAAACGTTATACCCATGCAAGCTTACAATGGTAACACCTATAATTAAAAAAATATGAGCGGAATCGGTGATAGTGTCACACTGGCCTTTAACATAGAGGAAAGAGCAGCCCAAGCAGTCCTCCACCGACTTCTTGCAGGCCATCCACAAACCACCCGCCTTGCCATAGCCCAGAAAATGAGTGGACTACTCCTCCACTCACTCGCCTGCTGCCCCCCATCAACCTCCGCAGCAGAATAGAAGCTCCGCTCCACCTTCACCAGGCAGGCACGTGTGACCCTTCAAGACTGGGGCTCCGAAAGCGCCATCGTCCTCTCCTAAGCCAATCTCCCAGGTTTCAGCTGGAGTCTTTTCCTGCACACCTTCCTCTTCACATGGCAGCCACTCGCAAGCCTGCCCTCATGCCTCAGCTCCACCCCCTAGCACAGCCCCTTCCTCCTTTCCCTCTTCCGCACCCCCTCCCTCCCTTGCCTCACAGCTGGCTTAGGCTCAATCAGGATTTCATGGGTGTCCAATATTCTTTCCACGCCTCTTCTCCAACCTCAGAGGTTGCCATCATCAGGAGCCCCTCCCCTGAGGATCAGGGGCCTGGATCGCCTTTGGCCTTACCGGGCAGGAGGGCTCTGGAATCGGATTTCAGAGGAGGAAGCTGGGGGTGGTCGGGAGCGGTTCCTAGCAGCGGTCCAGCACCTTCTGGCAAACAGCATGGCGGAGTGAAAGCCTTTCATCCATTTGATACTATCATGCCGTGATTGAAAACCCACTCACTTCGTTCGTTTGGTTTGAACTGATAAGTTCTTCCTTCTTTCTCAGATAAACTCTGAGTCCTCGAAAAAAAGCTTAGTCTAGAAAATAAGGATATGAGTGAGCTGACAGAATTATACGGCTTCAAACAATGTGGCAATCATCTGCAAGAAAGGGTACATACCAAACGCGGATGTAAAAGCATGAAAACATATTAGCAAGGTTTGGCCGGGGTCCCTGACGCAAGACAGCATGACAATATCAGAAACAAATTGGATGTCACAGAAACAAATGCCAATGACAAATTGGATGTCGGCTAAATTTCATAACAAACCATGTTGAGCAAGGTCCATAGCAGGTGCAAAAAGAAGCAGTCTCAAGTTACTAGGGTTAAATCTCACGACATTCCTCCAGAAAATAATAACACACTGGGAAAGGTACCGCCAAAATTAGGGCACACAAGCTGACAAGCTAGCCACGAAATGAATGAATCAGTCCGCAGGCGATGGACGCCCCTACAATTCTGCTGGTTTGAAGGTAGAAAAAACTCTTTTGGACCTGTGACGCCTGTGCCCTTGTCTATTGTGATTTTTTGCAAAATGCCTTACAGACAAAAGAAAAGCTCAAGGACCTGCTGGGAACAAAAATTAGACTTCAGTTTAAATATTTCCCTGTAGTTGGATAACAATTGGACGAGATATACTTGTTTCATGGATTAGCTTTTTCAAAATAAACTTTTTTGCGCGGCTGCAGGCCGCCTGCTGCGGAGGGCAGGGCAGTCAGAGCTCCGGAGGCCGTAGGGCATGGGTGCGGAGGCCCCGAAGCATAGCCTAGCATGCGAAGCATGCTAGGCTAAGTAAGCGTAGGGGCCGTAGCGGCCAAGACCCGTTTATACAGTTACCCCATTTTTCGTCCGTCTGGTATATATATATATATGTGTGTGTGGTACCGCAGCCCGTACTCCTTGGTTTTTCAATGAAATTGGCTGAAATTTTGCATGGAAGTCCGTCTAGGTTGTGGCTCGGGGCGTTTTTTTGGGATCGGCGAAATTTTGACTTCTTCTGGATTAATGTTCAAAAAAACTCAAAAATTAGGGCCCTGAAATTCGAAAATGTTTTGAAAATGTTAATTTTACTTGTATTAATTATTAAAAGTGTTATTTTTAGTTTTAAAAGCCTCCGAAACCAAAACGAGACCTAAAATTCCTTTTCTGTTTTAAACCAAAAAAGATCTAGTTTCTGTGGTAAACTGAAACCATGCAATGGTCAACCATGATCAACCTTCACATGCAATGGCTCAACGATGCATTTTGTGCTTGAACAAAATTCCTGGGAATATGATTCGTGGTTCAAAGAAAACACTCCTTACCTACATTTCCTCCAAACTGTGAAACGAATCTCTAGCTGCCGTTTTTCCTACTACAATTCTGATGCAGTGCTTTATTTTGTCACTGCACTCATTCCCAGTTCATCCGAAGTAAACAGACATTCATTCGTTAAAACGAATTGAAACAAACCATGTTAAGTGTCAAGACGGCCGCGCATCTATTGGCGATAGCCGATATTACCTTGTTTATAAATTGAGATTACATAAACCCAATTACTAATAACAAGTATATGGCGCAAAGCGCAATAGGTGACCACGGAGCGCTTGCACCTTCACAAGTAGCAATGTCCTAATTTTAAGAAAAATTTCTGCTGTGAGGGTGAACATTGCATCTCAAAAGGGAAATTTTGTGGTTTCGCAACCATTTTCAAAAGTAAGCACAGATTTGGAATTGTTATATACGACTTGTGAACAAAAAAACTCAAGTTGTCTGTTCAATTATCAGCCGTTCAGTTGCTATTAATTATTGATGCTATTGTCATGTGTGAAAGTTTGACACTCAAGAGGGCAAGTCTGTGGTTTCTCAACCATTTTCAAAAGTAAGCACAGATTTAGAATAGTTATATACGACTTGTGAACAAAAAAACTCAAGTTGTCTGTTCAATTATCAGCCGTTCAGCTGCTACTAATTATTGATGCCATTGTCATGTGTGAAAGTTTGTCACTCAAGAGGGCAAGTCTGTGGTTTCTCAACCATTTTCAAAAGTAAGCACAGATTTGGAATTGTTATATACGACTTGTGAACAAAAAAACTCTAGTTGTCTGTTCAATTATCAGCCGTTCAGCTGCTACTAATTATTGATGCCATTGTCATGCATGAAAGTTTGTCACTCAAGAGGGCAGGTCTGTGGTTTCTCAACCATTTTCAAAAGTAAGCACAGATTTGGAATTGTTATATACGACTTGTGAACAAAAAAACTCTAGTTGTCTGTGCAATTCTCAAGATTACAGGTGCTACAGATCAAAAACTGTATATTGCAATGTTTAAACCTTTCTACCCAAAAAAAGTAATGTTTCAAATGTTCGGAAACCGGGTCTACCCCTCCAGATCTTCCTAAAATAGCATTAGCTTTCAGGAAAAAAAAAGTTTGTCCCAATCCGTTGAGAATTCGCCCGTGGACAGCATTTCCAGATATATATATATACCTATATATATATATATATATATCAGGACAAAAATTGAGTAACCTCTATAGACCGCGGAGCGGCCCTTCCTCCGCGGTCAAAAACAAAACAGCCATGGCATCGCCTAGATTGAGACAGTATTTATGAATATTTGAATTGCCCTCCTCAGATGTTTTCCTCTTTTTATCTTTATAGTAGAATATTATTATTATTACCATTATTCGTTACCAAAATTAAAATTAACTAAAAATTTTAATAGAATATGTATCCGACAAATTCAGTTTAGCTAGCATAAATAAACGTGCATATACTGCCATACATAAAATATAAAAAAAGGTTTACCCTAGACAGGCACAACTGCAAACCAATTAAATAAACTAGGGGCTAGACTGAAACTTGGCACTGTCAAGGTCAAACGGAAGCCAATTTGGTGGTTTCATATGTATTGTAGAATTGCGGAAATCTGAGTATACATTATGAATGCGTTCAGAAATGTTAGATGGACATTTTGTGAGGAGAGCATGGGTTACTAGAATTTGATCAGGAAGATTATACAATATTGAGTTGATTGTGCTTTTTGAGAGTTTTATTGTTCCTGCTCCATTACGTCCTCCTATATGTTTACATGATGCCCATGGCAGTGGTCTTGGTGATATTAGCCATTCAATAATCATATAGTGTAAACTCCATAAGGCATCAGTGCAGCAAGATTTATGAATGAATGGTGATGAATATTTGATAGTTCCCTGAAAGCTTGATTTTTGTCCAATTCTGGGGTTTTCTGGAGACGCCAATGTCTCAGTACTGCCAAAGTCAATGAGAACAACATCAAGATTTAAAAAGTCACCCGCAGTGCCCTTCCCTATTGTGCAAAATCCAGGATATGTGCGAATCATAAAATTTTTAGGTGCAATGTGACAGTTTACAAATCCCAGTTTATGCAATGCTCTGACGGCATCCAAACATGCAACAGAAAGATTAGAGATGAGTCGATGTCCCATTCGGCGTAGTGGCGCCATTGTATGAAGTTCGTCCAGGCTGATTGTTAGCCGCTCCATTATGATAAATGGGGTGGGGTGGGTGTAAGCGGCGCAAAGTCTGTCCTTTTTTTCTCAACATGGTGATGAATCCAAGACCAATATCCATCTGAATCATCAATCATTCCATAATCATAGAGCTTTGGGAACGATCGTTTTTCCGTTTCACTTAGCCGTTTCGATGATATAATTGTAGTTAAAACGTTTAATTCTTGAATTAGTGAGCGACTATGCTGGTCTTGTGATCCACGGCCTGCTAATTTCAATGCATATGTTTTGTGATTGAAGATCCCTTCTTTGTTTTCTTTGGGACTAGAAAATCGTATGCCTGGGTAAACCTCATACACATCAGCTGTCAATCCTTCTTGTAGCCAACAGCTAAGCTTCCAATGAAATAATGTTGCATTGCTTCTGTGTAAACTGGAGAACTCTCCCTGAAAATATTTTCTTCCATCTCTGTCGCGTTCATCAACATGTTTTTCCACTGCATGTATTTTAACAACTTCTCCTTTGGCATTGACAATTTCATCATTCCTAGTTTCTTTTCCAGCAAGTATGGTGTTTAGTAGTCGAGCAAACACGCATTTTTCTGCTCAATTGTCTTGTTATTTTCATTTTTTGGACATGCTTCTTAATCACCAGGTTTGTTTTGAAACAGTTGATTGGATTGGTTCATTGTTTGCTTCAAAGGTAGATCATTTTTTGTTTTCTGATTCCAAATAGGCTTATTATATTTTTACTATTTATGGTCAACATCATACATGTCCCTGCTAAAAATGGAACCCCCCCCCCCCCGGAGTTGGTTGGTTTTACCTCCCCCCCCCCCACCCCCCCCCAGTCGGGTTTTTCCTGGTCAAAGTTGGTTGGTAGGTGCGGGGGCCCCACCCCACCCCCCCCCCCCCCGGGGGGGCCCCCACCCCCCACCGGTGGGGGTTATTTGGTTGATTACTTA
>JASANA010011717.1:0-36626 GCA_030248095.1 Ptycholaimellus sp. GST1_10 | reverse complement strand
ACCAGCAGGAGAGGCAGGCCAAGGCCCTCTACGAACTGTACCTATGCCGCCCAATGCACGCTGGCCACAGTGTTTGAGGGGTTCATTTGTACTGCCCTCTCCTACAGGGCGGACATTTGATACTTCCCAGCTAAACGCTACAGTCATTAGTGCTGGCGGGGGAGACAATGACGGGGAACAGATGCCCCCTACTGAGCCCCAGGGCCAAGGAGGGGGAATAGGAAATGAGAGTGCAGCCCAGGCGGCCTCTCAAGGGCAAGGCGGTGAAGAGGCGGCACAAAGCGCCCCTCTAAACCAACCCAGAGATACCTCACGAGTGAGGCAATATATGGAGGATGAGCTGGAGGTGTCGGACTATAGGCCGTTACTGGATCACAGTGCGCTGCTAAATCCGCCCGAAGCCACTCCACCTACTCTGGGCCCATCTACGCCCTATTCCAGACCCCAATCTCCCCGCAGTCCTCCTATCTCCCAACCACTTCTTCAATCCACCTTGGTGGCAGATGAAGTAGGTGATGAAGGGGAAGGAAGTGGTGCAGACGAAGATGGATGGGAAAGTGATGAATTGAATGAAGGTTTATGCGAAGAGATGGCGGGACTAATGAGTGATGCCCAGGAGGAGGTGCAGGGAACGGAGCACTCGCACCCCCTGTCCTTCCACACGCCAGCAGCTCACATCCCGCCCAATCCAGCCTCCACCCATTCACCCCAACCTTATCAAAATTACAACCCACTTCCAGTACTAACCCCTCCACCCAATCGTGACATGGGCACTAACACCTCTTTCCTCCCTCCCCAAAGAGTCCCAAAGCGCGCTCGTTTTCCCCTTCCCCATCAGCCTAACTTGGACAGATCTGCTAGATTAGCACACGGCGATATTCCAGGCAGCTCTGGCATATCTCCCTCTATTTTCAGACAGTCAGCGAAGCAAACCATGGCTTCGAGTAGCGGGGGAGGAGGGAGAGAGAGCGCGGGGACGGGGAGTGGAGACGGAGGAACCAATGGCGTGAGCAGCGGAGGCCCCCCAGCCTCTGCAGCCACGACCACAAACAATGATGCGGTGAATCCTGCTATGGCCGCAATGTTTCAACAAATGACGAATCAATTGCTGCAGGGACTGGCGCAGTTTGCCCAGGCAACCCAGGCCGGCAACGCCGGTGCTGGACAGCAGACGCCAGCTTCCGCTGCCACCAATGCTGGAGGTAACCAAACTCCTAGCAGACCAATGCGAGTGAGAGATGAGAGTGTGAATGGTGGTTGGAATGAGTGTGATGAGCAAGTGTATGCCGAAGGCGGAGGAGGCGAAGGCGCAGGCGCCGGCCATCATGGCCCAGGCCAAGGCCGAGCCCTAGCCAATCGCCAGGTTCATTGGGACCTCATGCCCCGCCCCAGAATGGAGGGCGGCATGGACATGGTCCCCATGGACACCCCTCCACGCCACACCAACAGCCACGCCACATACAACAATGTGACGGCTGGAACGTGTCGGTGTTATCAGTGCACTGAGCCTACTGCACCCAAGCCTAGGCTCAAGGCATTCGATACCAAATTTGGCAGCCAATTGGCTAAAGGTGAAGGCTTCGATGGCATTACAGAACCTCCAGAGGATTTCTTTCGCCGTTTCGAAGAGACGTGCTTAGTCAACAAAGTGCTTTGCCCACGTCAAAAAGCCTACATCTTGAGCCAAAGAATGAGTGGCGAGGCGAGTCGGCTTCTTCGATTAATGCCCATTGAAGAAAAGAGTCACTATGATTCCGTCAAAACGGTCATGATGACTCATTTCTCCCAGTCCAGATATGCAAGACTTCGATTTGAATCATTCGAAGGTCTTTGTTTGAAATCGGATGAAACTTTGCAAGAGTATGCCCAAAGAGTGCGCAAAGTGGCGGACCAGGCTTGGCCTCAGGTTCCAGACCACGCAATTGATCCATTCCTCCAAAGCAAATTCATGGAAGGTCTGCCTCCTGGAGTGAGGCAGAAAGTCTACATGAGTGCACCTGAGGATTTGTCAAGGGCTGTACAAATTGCAGACCGAGCTCTGAAGATGGACAAGGAGCTGGGTTCCTATTCAGTGGCCTACGGCGACGGACAGGAGGCTTTCACGGCCACTGCTTCTGCTGCCAAGGTTGATCCAAAATCTGTGTCAGGGGGATCTGGAAGCAGTCAGTCTGCAAAGCGGACGATGGACGGCCAGACCCTGTACAAGGACAAAGAAAGACAAAAGGGCGGTAAGTCTGCCTCTACTCAGAGTGGCCAAGGTGGAGGCCGTGGAGGTGGCCGCGGACGTGGCCGCGGTGGCTCTCAATCATCAGCCAACCAGAGATGCCGTCGCTGCGGCGGAGATCACTTCCAACGGGACTGCCCTAGAAGGTGTGAAACCTGCAATGATCCAGGTCACCAGGAGGAACAATGCTGGATTCGCTGCCTGAAATGCAATGCAGAGGGTCACTCTCTCTGGCAATGCAGCGAGTACAAAGGCATCGCAGCTGTGGAGCGAATGGAGCCGGCCAAGCCCACCGTCCACTGGCCACCAAACTCCGGTTCCAATTTACAGGTGATGAGTGCACGGAGTGGCATCCCTGAGCCCACTCTCATCCATGCTCCGGCATCCGGAGCAACTGTCCACGGACCCTGCATCAATCTTCACATGCTTGAGGATGGCTCTCGTAAGGTCAGCTTGGGCAAATCGTACGCGGAGGCGGCGATGACGGAGGAGGAGAAGAAGGCGAAGGCCAACCACTACTCCAACCCCGTCTACATGAAGCCCAAGTACTTCTACGGCCACGAGCTCCCGGACATGGACAACGTCTACTCCATCAGCTTGGACAACGGCATGAATCTCACGGTCATGCCTGTTCTTCATTGGCTTTCCCCTCCTCCCAAAAGAGGACCTAGGGAAAGCCTCCGCCAACGATGCCAGTGCCATATCAATGGCAAACTGGACATCCCAATGCTCCTAGTGTACAATCCATTGGAGGATCAAATGCTTCCTTGCATTGGTTGTGCGCGAATTATGGATTGGATGTGGATCAGTGCGAATCACATTCAATGCCCCCATCCGGATTGTGAAGTGGCACAGTGTGCAGAAGAATTCTTCAGCATTCACCCTGTCACTATGAATACCCCTGAGGCCTTTCAAAACGAAATGGACTATGGGATGACCAATCTTCCCCCCAACAGCCCCATTGTCAGCCAATATCACTTGGCAGAGAAAGAGTGGCTAAGATATGCAAGTCTGCAGAGACGGCGGTTGGAGGCGGTGACGAACCGGCTGGCCCAGGAGGCCCAGCAACCACCCGTCCCCACCAAGGCCGAGCTCAAGCAGCACTCCGGCCTCTTCTCCCTGAAGCGCGGCTGCTCCATCATGACCGTCATCCAGGGCAACAACAAGATGCCGCCGCTGGAAGGCGAGGAGGAGGAGGAGGCGGAACCATCGGACCCCGCCCAGCCCCCATCGCCAGCTGACCTCGTCATCGATGAGGAGGATCAAGAAGTGCGTAGAGCGGCGGAAATCTGGCCTGAGATTGCCGACGATGCCGACAAGGTTGACAAATGGTCCCAACAATTGGATGCCCTTTCCAAGCTGCCCTGGTCGCAGATGGTGGAGCAGGCGCAGTCGCAGCTGGCTGATCTCACGACAGCAGACGCTGCGGAGACGGCGGAGAACACGAAGGCTGCGGAGACAGCAGCAGTGGTGGAGACGGTGGAGGCGACGGACACCACCGAGCCCACGGAGGAGACGGAGGACCCAGCAGAGGCTGAGGGCCCCGACACGATCAAAGTGGACGAGGAGGAGTCCAGCTCCGACGACGTCCCCCAGTCTGCTACGCTGATCACGGAAGCTGAGCAGACGCCGCTGCCCGACGACGATGGCTGGTCGGACGAGGACAGTCAGGCCGACTCCCAGGACACCGTCACCCCCACGAATGCAGTGCCTCCCTCTGCACCTCCCTCCGCAAAGGAGACGGAGCAGACAGAGGCGATGGAAGGAACCAATGATACAAATGGAGCGGACGAAGAGGAGAAGCTGGCCGAACCGAACCAGCCGGCCCCCGCCCAGCTCACCATCAACAACGTCCTGGACGATTTCGTCGCCCATTGCCACATCTCCCCCAACGATCCCCACTACGCAGCAGCGGTGGCCATCGACTGCCTCATGCCGCAGACGGAGCAGGAGTCCGCCTACGTGCGCCAACTGCAACGTTTCACGGCGGCCAGTCTTCGCTACCTGGACCACGACGTGGGAGAAGAATGCCAGAAGCTGGTGGACATGGTGGAAGTCCTCGACGGCAACGTCGGCCTCATCATCGCCACCTACCGCTTCCTCCACGTCTTCAACGAGACCCACGTCTCGTTCCGGGACACCAAGCCGTTGCTCACAATGTTCCTGAAGGTCCTCGGCCCTCTGCCACATGACAGCCGGCGAGTGGTGCTGGGAGAGATAGCGACGAGCTATTTCAAGTGGAAGAAGCATGCCTTCCAGGGCCTCTACACGACGTGCTGCCCGGTCGGCAACATGGCCAACAACTGGATGGACCTCTGGATGAAGAAGACGCCGGAGCAGATGCTCTCTGACGCCGTGAACAAGGACACCGTGGCCCACTTCAGCTGGTGGACCATGGCGCGCGGCCCACCCTTCATCTGCGCCTTCGTCCGCGAGCTCCTCTTCAAGAAGTCCGGCGAGGAAGAGAGCGCTTCACTCTGGAGACGGGCCATGGTCACTGTGCTCACTGCAAGGACAGCTCGACGGCTGTTTCACAACGGCCTAGAGCAGGCAATTGCTGGAGCTCCCACCGAGCAGGCGGCCAAGAGCATCTGCCACATGAACCTCAAGGCCAAAGACAGCTTCGTGCGGTTCATCAAAGCTCTCACCAAGACGCCGGTGGGCAACACACCGGTCCTGGACCCAACAGAGCTCTACCGCCTGGTCCACAAGCCCAGGGTGCTCAAGGCTTTGGGCTCCTGGACATCAGCCGTGAAGAATGCCATCGAGGAATCGATCGAAGCAACGGTGAAGCGTCAGGCAGAGCAGCAGCAGAACGTCCTCCGCAACATCTCTGCCATGAAGCTGGAGGCCAGCACGGAGGCTTCGGAGGCGTCGGCAGCCACTGCCTCGCTCAACGCCAGCACCAGCAAGGAAAGCCTCACCTCAGGCACAGCGGATCCTGAAGCCATCGCTCTCCATCCGCCAGAGGAGGAAGTGGGTGTCTTCGAGGTACCCACGAATGGCGAGGACATCAACCAGTCCGTCGACAAGGACGACGATCGCCACAGCCGCGAGCGGACGCCGGGGAAGCGTGGACACCCGGAGAGATCGCCGACGCCGGAGAAGCGTGCACGGACATCCTCTGAACGTGACAGCAGTCACCGCAAGGAGGACAAGTCCACCGAACGCCAAAGGCAACGGATCCTGCCGCCTCGCGATGGTAGGAGCCACAGCCGCAATGACAAGGACCGCCGGCGGGAAGACTCAGGCCATGGCCGGGACACCCACAGCCGGCGCTCCAATGACCGGGACAACCGCGACCGCCCGGGACGCTCCAGCTCCAGGAGCGCTGTGGCCAAGGTGAACTCGCGGCAGAGCACACGCGAGTCCAGCCAAAACTCGGCTCGCAGCTCCACCCGGCCGTCCTCAACGACGGCAGGTGAGGGCACTGCTCGTCCCAACCAATTGAAGAACCAAAAGAAGAAAGAGAAGAAAAGGGAGAAGGCCCAGCAGAAGGCTCAGCAACGCACAGTTGCCACCAACCTGCTGAACCCTCAGACCTACCACCAACAAACCAGCAACAGCTCTGAACCCGCCTCCAGCAGACTGGAGGCCAGGGCGGAAAGAGCCGATCGCCAGGCAAGAGGTGAGGAGTATGGCCGCGACGAGCCTACCCAGCCTCAGAACAAGGAGGAGAAGCTGCTGCGCCTCATGGAGGACATCGGCGTGCCCTCCTTCCTCAACCCCACCAAGAGGCCAGTGCTGGAGCAGCTGAAGGACCCCACGAATGTGAAGCCCACCAAGAACACGGAGTTCGGGAAGAACTGGATGTTCACGCCGACGGAGAAGGAGGAGGAGTGCATCTTCATCTGGGAGACCTCCTTCCGCTCCGTGGCCTTCAGCAACGCCCACAACTACTACGCGGACTGGATGGGCCTCACCTTCCTCCGCTTCCAAGTCAATGTCAAGCGCATCATCGATGCAAGGATGAAGGCCAGCAAACGCCCACGCCGCATCTTCATCATGGGCCCACGCGACTTCCTGTACCTGCGGGACGCGGAGACAGTGAGCACGCTGGCCGCCGAGCTCATCGACGGCCTCGTGGAGCAGGCGGAGACGTACAAGAACTGCTGCTTCACCATGGTCTGCCCTCCACCGCGGCGGACAAAATCCACCACCGGTGGTCAATGCAAATGCGCCCGCAACTGCAACGGTCACTGCAACCAAGGCATGACCTATCACAGCAAGTACCTGGAGTTCTACTGCCGCATCAGCCAGCTCACCTACAACCTCGCAAAGGACGAGCTGAACAAGCAGAAGAAACAGAAAGACGAGGTCAAGCAGCAGCGCGGGGACAGCAAGCTGAAGATCACCGATGAGGTGGACCAGCGACAGTGGTGGAACATCCAGGAGCCGTTCCACTACTTCCTCCGCACCTACCAGTCCTTCCTCTACCTCAGCAGCCAGGCGGACGGCCTCTACCAGACGGACGGCGGAGACCTCACAGATGCTGGCATCGTCCTCACCGCCGTACACCTCCTCAACGAGTCCAAGCTCCTGGAGATCGGCGGCAAACGGCGCCTGAAGCTACTGCTGAGCGCTGAGATCGAGCATCGCTTCGAACAGAAGCTACGGGGCTCTATCACGGCACTGCGCGGACGCTGGGCCCCAGTGCTGGGCACACACTGGATGGACGGCCACCACATCGGCTTCACGGGCTGGATCAAGCGTCATCGCGCCTACTCCTTGCCCCACAGCTTCACTGCCTTCATGGCTGAACTGGACCAGAAACGCTACTGGTACCTATCAGCAGAGATGGAGGAGGTGAAGCGGCGTCTGGAGGGCGAGAATGGCCTCACGCTCCCAAGGAGGGAACCTCAAACGCTCCAGCCGCCCAAAAACAAAAAGAATCCTGAGCAGACAAAGGCCAAGGCCTCTGCAAAGGAGACGAAAGTAAAGGCTGCCGCCAGTCAGCCTGACCCTGAACCGTACGAGCCTTCCTCTCCAGCAGAACAGCCAGAGGATTGGCCGGCGGTCTCACAAATTCAAGAAGAGGTGGCAGAGAGAACGATGTACCGGGCGTCGTTCGCCGACGCTGGTGAAGCTCCTCCAACGCCCTTCTTTACCGATGATACAGATAGCAGGGCGTACGGCCAGCCGCCCATCGCCCTCACCAACTACCGCATCACCGTGGCCAAGAAGCGGCTACAGGCGGACAAGGACTTGACCGTGGTGGTGCCTCGTGCTCCGGCACAGCGCCAGGTGGAGGAAGACGGGAACAAGGTGATGGCGGTGAAGAAGCTGCAGCGCCAGGTCCAGCCGCCCTCCAGGTCCGACACGCCGGACTCGGTCCAGATCGAGAAGATCCCAGACCGTCCAGCGTCGGCTGCAGGCTCCACAGGCTTCTCCTCAGCAGGAGAGTCTGAGCACGAGGAACCGATGCCAACACAGCCACCACCACCAGCACAGACGGCAACGGATGCACCCATGGCTCCAGACCCCACACTGCTGGCTCAGCTGGACGAGGACACCCGCCTGAACCTCATCTTCTTCAGCAAACTCTCTGAGCCGCTGCGAGAAGAATTCCGACAGCTGCAGCAGTCCAAGGAGACCCAGATGAAGGCCATGGCGGCGCGCGTCAAGGCGGACAGGGCGCGCATGCTCCAGGAACTCCAGGCCGATGAAGAGCGTCTGGCGGAGGAACATCGCCGTCAAGAAGCCCAGGCCCAAGCCCTTGCTGCAGAGTCCCAGCGCCTCCGCACCCAGTCCGAGGAGCAGGAAGCCAGACAGGACAAGCTTCTCGAGGTGCAACGGCGCCAGAACGAGAACCAGCAGCAGCTCCAGCGCAAGCAAGTCCAGCTGGTGACCAAGATGCAGGAGGTTGCCCTGCGGGAGGCCCAACTGGACCTGGCGGGGAAAACCGAACTGGAGACCAACAAGAAGATCATGGAAGCCGCCAAGGCCATGCTGAAGGCGGCAGAGTCGTTTGAGCAGCAATCCACGGCTCACAAAATGGAAAGAAAGGCAATGGATCAGGAGATCGAATCTCTCCAAACCCAAAAGGAAGGCTACGAAAGGGCCAGGCCTTACTATCAAAGCCTCAACAGCAATGTCACTGCCAAATTCACTCAGGACACTGCTCGCTGGAGGCAAATGGAAGAAAAGTCCAAGCAGCTCAAGGTGGACAGGGAGCTGGCCGAAGCCAAACACCAGGAGTGTCTGCAACAGATGCAACAGGTGAAACAGGACGCCCTCAAGCTCCAGCAAGCCACAGCCCTGCCGCAGTGGCGCATCGCAGCTGAGGCGGCGGAGGCGCAAAGAACCTCGGCCACAACGGCGGTGCCTGCTGCTTCCACCAAACTCCAAGCAGCGGTGAAGGCCACGGCGACAGCGGCGCTGGTGAAACAGAAGACGCAGACTGCGGTACCCAGCGTGGACGCTGCAGCAGCCAAGAAGAAGGCACAGGCCGAGAAGAAGAAGGCGGCCGAGGCGCTGCAAGCGGAAGCTGCAGCAGCTGAGGCGGCCAAGGAGGAACAGCGCGCCGAGGCCCAACGGCGCTTCACCATCGATCTGCTCCAGTCCATGACGGGCGGACCTTCAGGTATTCCATCCATACCTTCTCCTCCCAAACCTGTGGAACAAAAGAAGAGTGGAAGCAGTGGACTTTCCCTTCCAAAACTTCCTATGCTATTGCTTTCCTTGTTTCTGCTCATAACTCTGACTTTGAGCTCAATGGAGCTCAAAGGCAGGCATGAGGGTATGAATGTGTTGAATGTGAATGGAAGTATGACGAGTGTATCTTGGATGAATGCGGGTGTGTGGGTGAACGGTGAGAAACGGGCGCGACCCACGCACCACCCATTCCTCTTCTCATCCACGACGCCATGGCCCAAATCCAAACGTAGTGTTCCCCAACACAACGAAATCATGGCTAAATTGCCTGAATTGGAATTGGCCCAATACAATGCTTGGATGGATGAGTCGAAAAAGCTCATTGATTTGAGTTTGGCGCAGAGAGTGAGTTGGCCTGTGGAAGCTGTGCTCATTTACCAAACGCTACAAATGACTCGAGAAAAACAGCTCAAACGCGCTCGCGATTGGCTGATTCTCAAATGGTTCTTTGGAACGATAGGAGTGATAGCTTTAGCAGGCCTCATTCTCCTGCTCTGTAGGCTTCACCACAAATATGTCTGCATGCCAGAGGGCAATGGCGAATGGCGCATTCGACGCCGCCGCTCCAATCCCTGGTATTCAACGCTCTTTCTATGCCCAGTCTATTTCATAGACTATTTATGGGACTATTCAGTCTATCTCTGCTCTAGTTGCTGCTTCCACGCAATATGCAATCCCATTCGCAATTGCTGGCAAAGCATGCGTGGCCAGACGGCAGATGTGCAGCCGGAGGAAAGAGTTGACTTTGAGCTTGAGGAGATAGGGCCGGGATTGGTACGAATCGTGGAGCCCATAGTTCCCCCTCCTCCATCTCGCCCACCTCCATCCATTCCCATTCCCACTCCAGGGCCTTCTCACTGCGCCCGGGAGCGGGCACCAATGCAGGAGGCTCACGTGCCAATTGCTCTCATTGAGCGCATTGAACGTGAGCGATTGGCGGGTACGGGCATACCAGAGCCAGTTCTGGTAGTGCCTCCTGATGTTCTAGATGGACCACAGGGTTCACGTTGGCTTCCTCGGGAGCAGCAACAATGGCTACGTGAGCATGGTTGGATTGATGGCCAGGGCAACCT
Source organism: Ptycholaimellus sp. GST1_10 (assembly GCA_030248095.1). NCBI lineage: Eukaryota > Metazoa > Nematoda > Chromadorea > Chromadorida > Chromadoridae > Ptycholaimellus > Ptycholaimellus sp. GST1_10. Next base: position 26,675 of record JASANA010011717.1, on the reverse strand, counting down.
GATCAAGACTGAGTCAGTCCTTCCCTACTCCTACCAAACGGATGATGAGAACTCGGACAATCGCTATTCCCTTCCGAGTCTAGTAGGCTGTCCCGGAATCCATGCAGGGGCCCACAGGCGCATTTGGGCTTCGGCCAATTTGCTTTGCGACTCTGGCAGCCAGGCAACTCTAGTGGCCAAGGCCACTCTGGATCTAGTTGTCCCTGAACCTCAAATTGTGGAACGAAATATTCCTATCAAAGGTGTTGGAGGTGCCATCTACTCCACAGTAGGACTTTTGATGGATGTACGGATAGGTGGCTATCAGAAGACTATGAGTGTCAAGGTTCTTCCATCACCTGACCCAAACAGCGTGAGAGGAATAGTGGGCATGGACTTTTTCAACCAGGGCAAAGGTGACCCCAAACCTCCCCCACTGAGGATAGATGGCGCAAGGGGAAGCTTGGAATTCGGAGACCTCTGCCTTCTCCTTCCAATTTCTGGCAGAAATGCAGGCCTAGATCCGGCCAATCGCTTGGCTGACTTTGGCACCTGGCCGAGAGATCCAAATTATGTCCGAACTCCAACAGTTCCCGCACGCCCACCAACTCCCCCCAGGGCCCGTCCTCCAGACCAAAATCCACTCCCTCCAGTGCGAATGGAGTTCCTGAATGAAGCAGGGGAATTGGTGGTTTCAATGGACCATATGGAGATGAATGAGAATGGGCGCTCTTTTGCGTATGAAACGGGAATGCTTGAAGTAGGCCATGACCCTGGCCAGGACTCCTCCCTAATGCCATCTTCACGAAAGGTCCATTTTGCGGAGCAAAATGAGGTTTTTCGGCAAACTCCGACTTAGCGAAGGCTTCGTCTCAACCTCAACTATCCACACAGTCGGAGATAAATTTGATTGATTTCTCTGATGATGAGAATTCAAGAATGAGCAATGGTGTGAATGATTTTGAATGTGAAGAGAGTGATTGTGAGGATGAGACTGGCTTTCTCAGCCTTCCCATTCCCGTCATCCTCCTTTATGAAGCCTCAATTGAGCCACGTACCCAATCTTTTCATGTCGCTCAATGCCCTGGTTCCCGCAATGAACCACTTCGTTTGCAGCCGCTGCCGCACTCCATCCCCTGCAAGCGGCGGCGCCGAGTGGTGACCTGGCTGGACGGCGCACCTGAGGTGATTCAGGACAAAGTTTTTGTTCCTGATGCAATTTCTGCCCCAGGCTTGTCTGGCTTATATACTGTCATGATTGTGAATAATACTGATAAACCAGTGGTCATAGCAGCGGACACGCTAATTGCGACAGCAGAATCTGCCGAAGGCCTCAGCTTTGTGCCACTCGACTGCCAAGCCCTCATGGGCGGCGGTGTAGAAGTGAATGAAATGGAGGCTGCTGAAAAACAATCAAAGTCAAAATGCCCACCTGGATTCCGGAATGTATGCAAAAATTGCCATGTTCATGGGATTGATTTGAAACACATTGAACGAAAGAAAAGACCCCAAGTCCAAGCCTTGCTATGCAAATACAATTCCGTATTTAGCACGAACAAAAAGGACGTCGGGCATTGCGACTGGTTTCAATTTAGGATGAAATCCTATTTGAAAGCCATTACTTGCAAAACGCAATCATTCTCTGATTTGGAGACTAAAATTCTCCGACAGAAAATTGAGGAATTTGAAGCACAGGGCGTAGTTAAGAAAAAGCTTTCTAGCTATGCCAGCAAAGTTGTGCTCGTTCCTAAAAGAACAAAACCAAATGCTGATTTGTCCAACCCGGATAATTGGCGTTTTTGTCTAAATTTGATTCCGGTAAATGCTAGTTTGCAATCATCGGAATATCAAAATTGGAATGCAATGAAAATCAAAGATGCGATGGAATTGCTTGCGGGTGCGGAATATATTTCTATTCTCGACGCCTGCAATGCCTTTTTCACGCTAGAATTGGACGATGAAAGCCAGAATTTGGCGGGTTTCCGAGCCCTAGGCAACTCTTATGTTTTCGCTAGAGTGCCGCAAGGATTGAAATATGCAAGCCATTTCTGGCAATTTGCAATTGATACAATAATGCAAGAATATTCGCGACAATTCTTTCTATCTTATGCCGATGACATGGCCATCTACACGAGGCCTGAGTCAGGCAAGGATTCGTTCGAATTGCACCTCCACCACTTGGAATTAATTTTGAAACGCATTCAGGAGGCGGGAATAAAAGTTTCCGCCGCCAAAGCTCAATTATGCAAAAAGGAGGTTGAGTGGTTAGGGTTTGAAATTTCCGGTCAAACGGGAATCAGACCTGACCAAGGTTGCACGGCTACACTGGCCATAGCTGACCCTCCTAAAAATGTCAAGCAATTGAAGACTTTTCTGTCCTCAATTCAATATTGGATGGCACATCTGCCTAAATATTACCATGTGACACACCCACTTTATGACCTGCTAAAGGCGAAAGTGGAATGGAAATGGGGTTTCTTCGAACAGGAGGCGTTTGAGGTGACTAAGAAACTCGTTTCTGACGCTTCTTTATTGGCCTTTCCCAGGGACGACGTGGCCTTCAACGTGCGCTGCGATGCGAGCCTTGAGGCCGCCGGCTGCATGGTCACCCAGATACAGCCCGATGGCAGGGAAATGCCTATCTCCTTCTCCGCCCACAAATTCACTGAGTCGGAGGAAAATATGCCTATTTTTGACAAAGAATGTTTTGCGATAAAATTCGCATTTCAACAAAATCATAAATGGCTATTTTATCCTGCAGTACAACCAACAATTGTTTACTCGGATCACAAAAGCCATGAATATCTATTCACTTGTAAAAGTGACAGCGTTCGCATCGCTCGTTGGCGAGCGGAGCTGAGTCAATATCCTATGAAAATCACTTATGTGAAAGGAAATGATCCAGCCCACCAGTTGCCTGATTGGCTGTCTCGGTTATGGAGCACTCCTAAACCAGGCGTAAAAATCAGAGAACAAATGAAGGAAAGGGATAAGCTTCTCAGGGATCAATTGGAGCGCCAGGGTCTCCATCCTCTGGAGAGCCTCAATCCCCATCCCATTACCACCACTTTGTCATTGACAGAGTCTGGCACTGAATGTTTGCCGGTTCAGCTTCATTCCGGTAAACAATTGACAGAGGCTCCAACGAGGCCTAAAAAGCGAGGGAAGCTAAAGGAGGGCATGTTGCCACATGCCACTCCAGCACCTGGCCACGATCCCGGCCACCAGGTCGGCGACGCTCCAGACCCAGCCCCTCCTGCGCCACCTATTCCTGCCCCATCCACTACTTCCTCCTCTACTCAAACGGAGGGCCCGCTAGGAGGCATCACTGCAATGATTCAAGCACAGGATGCCCAGATTCGGCGCCGCGTGAAGGAATTATTGGGTGGCGGTAAAGGAGCTGATGAACAAATGCGACAAGGATTTTTGCTCAGAGAGGATGGAGTATTGATGAAACGCCTGCATTTAAACAAAGTGCCAGTGTGTCCTCGTCATCTCCAACTCCCCATTCTCTTTGAATCCCATGATGCCCCATGGGCGGGAATGCATCAATCGGCGGATAAAATGCTCTCTCACTTAGCTGCCTTCACCTGGTGGAGTGGCATGGGTAGAGATGCAGCTGAATACGCCCGATCTTGTGCCTTGTGCGCGGGCACTAAAAACGCCAATCGCCACACGGCGCCAGAGCCAATCAGCCTACCCTGGCCGAGAGACGTCTTCCAACATGTTCAATGTGATATAGCAGGCCCTTTTCCGCGCACTTCAAGCGGTAATGTGGCCAAGCTAATTGTTGTCTGTGTTCGTTCCAGATATCCTATTTCAATTCCCCTCCGTCAATTGGATTCCGCCCATGTGGCCGAACAATTTGTGGAATATGTGGTGTCACTTTTTGGAACGCCAGACACCATTGGTGCTGATGCTGGAAGCGTTTTCACCAGTGAATTCTTTCGAAAGGTAATGGCCATGTTAGGAGGCACTGTTCAAACAGCCAGTGCCCGAAACCAACAAGCCAACGGTCGTTGCGAAGCGGTAATCAAAAAGTTAATTACCCTCGAACGAACAAAATGGGTCATCACACAAATGATGAAGACTTCTGACGAGTTGGCCCAGTCTACCTGGATTGAGCCTGACCGCTTCATCAATCTGTCCCTTATGGCCTACCGCGCAGCTGGCCACCGAAGTCTCAGTGTTTCGCCTTTCTTCTGCGTCTTCAAGAAGGACATGCGAATGCCTTCTGAGGCAATTTTGAAATTTGAGCTCTCATATAACGACAAAAATGAGACTCAACGAATGATGGCCGAAAGACTCATCCGGGCCGAAGAAATTATGCGCAAAGCCACAGAGCGTGCCATGAATGATGTCACGCTAAAATGGACTGATAAAATGTTTATCCCCCGCGAAATGATCGAAGGGGCGATGGTACGAATGAAAAGAGAGGGGAGTCACGTTCACAAAAGTGATCCCTTCCACTGGATAGGGCCATACCGCATCATTGCGATGCTCTACCATAAAAATCATGCTCTACTGAGGCACATTCTGATGCCTGATTGGCCTGATTTTGAAGCCAACCTGAAAAAGCTCAAGATCACCCATGAAATCATTCCCTTGCCTTGGAACACTTCTGCGGCTGGTGTGGAATGGTGGAAAGATATTGGCGACCCGGCGGCTATTGATCCGGAGGAGCAGACTGAAGAGCGTCGTTCTGACCGCCTCAAAGCCATGGCGGCGAGAAAGAATGCCGAGTACTACCAGTTCTACCGGCACATTCTCCACCGCCAACCCAAAAATGAATGGGACGCAATTGTCCAACGAGCTCAAGAAGCATCGCAGAAATTGCTAGCTGAACGAGCGGCTGAAACAGCCGCTGGTCCTAGTCAAGACTAAGCGATCGCTTTCTTATTAATGATACGAATGTGAAAATGAATGATTGAAATGTGATGAAGAAGATTGGGATGTGCAAGTACGGGTGTAACTGCGTGTGCGGCGTCGATGCGACAACTCCTTCCGCCTTCGCCCTCCCCACCCCCCCCATTCCCCACATCCTTCGTCTTCATTTTTTTAAATTTTATGAGGTACAAGCTTCGAGTACTATAATTAAATGTCTCTGGTATTATGGAGGGTTAACTCCCAATTCCCCCATGTATTTCTTGTCCATGCGAAACAATATTGCAATTTCCATTTTGCAACGAAATTTGTTGTAAATAGGCCCAATCGAAAGCCCCCGATTCTACCTAGCTGAGTAAATTTGGTCTAAATGTTACTTTCTAATACCAGAAATGATGCTAAAGCACATGTTTTTGGTGAATTTTCTATGTATAGGCTGTTCTGTTGCCTTTTGCCTGAATTGAGTCATATTTTAAGGCTCTTTTTCCCATTGTTTATGATTGCATTTCTATGCCTCTCAAAGGAGGGCAGGGATATAGGCTATAACATGGGCAAAAATGCTAAACAATGTCCAAAACAGCCAATTTTTGTGCAATTTGTACCATTTTGATGGTTTCTGGACCCAATTTTGTGTTTTTTGGGTCATTCTGATGATTTTTGAGCCCAATTTTTGTGTTTTTGGGCTATTTTTCTTGTTGTTTGTATGCATTTTATGCTTTCAAAGGAGGGCATGTCTGCAGGGCTGACGCATGGGGCAAAAATGCCAAACAACGTGCAAAATAGCATCTGATCCCCTTCCCCTGCCATTGCCTCCTCAGTATGAGCTGACTGCAGTTTTGTGGCTAGTCTCTGCTCGTCTATATGATGCCCATTTTGTATATGGCTCATGTGCTCTTGACTAAAGATCTAATTTTTGATCTTTACCACAAGGCATGCCTCTGGGCACCTAACACTCCATAATTCATGCTTCGTGCTCCATGGGACAAGCCACCTCCGGAGCATCAGACATTTTTTCTTTTTTTCTTTTTTTTATTTTTTTTTTTTTTTTTTTTTTTTTTTTTTTTTTTTTATTTTTTTTTTTTTTTTTTTTTTTTTTTTTTTTTTTTTTTTTTTTTAATCAAATAAATTTCTTTTTTTTAAGTGTCTCTCAATTTATATATTGTAAGAGATTATGGAGTTTGAACCTTTTTAAAGGTGTAGGAAAAAAATAGGTAATTATAGGGGGGTGGGTAAGGTGGGTTGAGGGGGTTATAGAGGGGGAGGGGTTAACAAAATGTGAGATAAGTGAACTAAAAGGGGTATTCCAGATTTTAAAAAAAAATTTCTACGATTTGTGCCACCATCCAAGGTAATTTAGTTCTCATCTCTGTGCCACCAGTCGTTTCCCAAAAAACGAATTGGTTGACCTGATATGGTCACTTTTGTAAAATGCACTTTTTTGGGCTTTTGAAACCTGCAATATCAGTTTTTTGAAAATTTTGTTTAAGAAATTTTTGATAATTGTGGATCATTATATATCAATCGAAAGGTAATTAGGAGACAAAAAAGGTGGTGTGCTCCATTTTTGGCATAAGTTATTCTGAAAAGCGTAAATTTGAAAAATCGAAAATTTCTGTTTTTCAATTTTGGCACATAAAAACTGATAGCTCAAATTTGAGTGGTTTTGCCAAGGGGTGGACCATAACCACGTTAAAATTCAGGTTCTTGTGGTCATTTTGATATATAACACGCCTGGTTTCGGTTTGTTAGAATCAGGAATTTTTTCGATTGAAAATCTGCACTCAACATTTGGCCCTATGTTAAAGCATAGGCAAATTTTTTGGAAAAAAATTTTTGTCTTAGATTTCTATTTTTACTGCCTAAATATCTTCTTTAGGCTCCAATACACCCTGCTGTATCATTGGTTTCTTTTGTTTTAGTTCAAAATATGTCAATCCTGAATCAACTATTTCCTATACTTAAGCATAGGCCATATTAGGCTTCTCTCTCATTTTAGAAGTTTTTGGGTCATAACTCAACTAGATTTTTATTTTTTTACTATTTTTAGATGAACCTGAGCCAGGTCTTTGAATTTTGGGCATTAAAATGAATTTTCAAGGCAAAATTTTTTTTGACCATTTTTTGCCTATGTTATAACATAGGGCTAAATTCGGCATCACTCTCAAAATGGGGCCCAGTTCTAGAAAAATTCAGACACAACCGGTAATGTTTTTGCACCAAAATGTGCCTAAGGATTAGATTAAGCAACCCTGAAAAGGAATTTGGTTAATATTGATTTTTGGAAGAGCAGGAAGTTTTTTAGTGGAAAAATTTTCCCATAGCCAAAGCCTCCTATGTTATAACATAGGGCAATTTTTGAAGTGACTGAAATTGTAAGGCTGTAGCTCATATGTGCTTCTTCGGTTGCATATAAGACGGGTATCAAAAGATTGCAAATTTTATGGAAATTTCAAAAATGAGGTCGATTTGGGTGCACTTCTCAGTAAAAAATTGAGAAAATCGCCAAAAACCTCATTTTTGGCAATGTTCAGTTTTATCAATTTTAGGCACTTTTGGGCTGATTTCTGGCCTCAGGTCAGTTTCTGCAAATATTTTTGAACATAATCAGCTTTGCCTAACCCTAAGCTTCAAAATGATGTGCATAAGTCTGGGTCAAAACTTTTTTATTTGGATCTATGAGCCCTAAATAGTCGCTAATCTTCAGTTGCCAAAAATTGACCCCTATTTATGACTGCCTTAACGTTTTTGATCATATCTCGGGCTAGGATTTGTCTTTTTGAAAAATTTCAACGGGAGAGAGATCGCAAAAACTTACTCTACAATCCTGTTCATACAGTTTGTCAACTCAAAAATTTCACTTTTCCAGCCCTTCAACAGGATATCTAACAACTTATGTGAAACGTCTCTTAATAATGAACAGAGGTTTCATGGCACTGAATTATGTTACCAAACACTGTTCGTAGGCTAATAGGTGTGTGCTAAGATAATTAAGTGCCATGCAACCTGTGTACAGTTTACATACCTTTTTTGGGAACATAATGATGACAAAGCATTTGGGCTTTCTGTGAAAAAAAAGTTTGTCGAAATTTGTGGAGATCTAGTTGAGTTATGACCCAAAAACTTCTAAAATGAGAGAGAAGCCTAATATGGCCTATGCTTAAGCATAGGAAATATTTGATTCAGGATTGACATATTTTGAACTAAAACAAAAGAAACCAATGATACAGCAGGGTGTATTGGAGCCTAAAGAAGATATTTAGGCAGTCAAAATAGAAATCTAAAACAAAAATTTTTTCCGGAAATTTTGCCTATGCTTTAACATAGGGCCAAATGTTGAGTGCAAATTTTCAATCGAAAAAATTCCTGATTCTAACAAACCGAAACCAGGTGTGTTATATATCAAAATGACCACAAGAACCTGAATTTTAACGTGGTTATGGTCCACCCCTTGGCAAAACCACTCAAATTTGAGCTATCAGTTTTTATGTGCCAAAATTGAAAAACAGAAATTTTCGATTTTTCAAATTTACGCTTTTCAGAATAACTTATGCCAAAAATGGAGCACACCACCTTTTTTGTCTCCTAATTACCTTTCGATTGATATATAATGATCCACAATTATCAGAAATTTCTTAAACAAAATTTTCAAAAAACTGATATTGCAGGTTTCAAAGGCCCAAAAAAGTGCATTTTACAAAAGTGACCATATAAGGTCAACAAAACCATTTTTTGGGAAACGGCTTGGGCACAGAGTTGAGAACTAAATTGCCTTGGATTGTGGCATAAATTCATTCGTATCAGAGAAACGTTATTTTTCAAATCTGGAATCTCACATTTTGAGCCTATCGAATTCTGCCTCTTAAATAAGAGCATTTTGCGGCAAATACCTAAATACCCCTCAAAAAGTAGGCAGGCCAGGAACCGGAGTAGGCCTTGACATGGGAGAGCTTGGCGGTGATGGGCGGCTGCTGGCTGAGGCTGAGGCAGAGGAACTCCGCCTCCTTGCCGCGTCGACGGCCAGGGCGGAGGACGCCGAGGACGGAGACCAGCCGTTCATCCTCCGGACTGAAGACGCTCTTCTGCAGGTTGTGCCGGATGGCGGTCATTTGTCCGGCTGTTTTGTCTTCTCTGCAACTGCTTTGGGAAAGATTTAGCTGGTTTTGGTGGCTTTGGGCTGAAAGTTATCCTTCGCGTGAGCTAGTTGGAAGTGGGAAGATGGTGCGGTACAATGGGGCTGGTGAATGCCCCTGCAGAAGGCAGAGTCAAGGGCTGCGCAGTTCTCTCGCCGGTCTGTGGCGGTCAAGCAAGCCAAGGCATTTGACTCAGCATAGACACGTTTCATGAGGATTTGAAATGAAAAAGAAGATGAAGCACATCAATGTGGAACGGGTATCTCATAACGACGTATACCGATTAATTTGATAGATATTTGAGAAAAGCTGTATACTGACTGGGGCAGAATATTTTTAAAATGTTGTCAAAATTACGCTTAATTGCCGTATTTACAATGTCTCATAACAAAAATCCGGTAATCTTTTATTTTATTTATTTTATTCTAATTTTCTAACACATGTCCCATCGAGAGAAGTATAGTACAGAGTACCCAAAATACACAAAAATACACATACTAATTAAAATATATCATTTGTTTCAAAACATTCATAACATTCTAAAATAAAGAATGATTGTCACTATAAATCAAAGGTTGTTCTCAGTCAATGAAATCACTGAGTTGTGGTCGAATTGTTTGATTGCAATGCGTCATATCAATTTATGAACAATTTATATCAATTCGATTGACAGACTGGCTGTTTTTTATTTAAGCATTAGCTTTATGACAATCGTTTTGTTCATTGTTTGATATTTTAAACTTGTTTGGTATCATGTAGGATGTTTAAAGCCAAATAACAATAAGCTTTGTTCACGCTGCATTTCAAAAACACTAACAGGCAATCTGGTTGTTAAATCTGTGCGTTTGAAAACCACGCTGTTACTCATTCCTTCATCAAATGTTACAAAGAATATCGACTATCAGGATGTGATTATAGCCAGATTGATGAGGTATTTTGTCAAGGCGGTAAATTCAACGTTCATTCAAGGTACTTTTAAGTTTACGATCCTTTATCACTATCCTTCCATGTGTAAAATTAAAGCGTTCACCTCCGTTCTAATTGTGGCTTTGCTTTTAAAGATATTGCACTGAGTTATCCTACGTTTTTCACCAGTTGAATTTCTGTTTTGCACCTACTGCGAATTTCTTCTTGCATTCCACAAACATCAGTCAGCGCTGGTTGGATTTCGTGAAGAAACAGGAGCAGGACGGCCTTGGATTCAAAGTCAGAGATAAGTATCGCTGGAGGGGGCATCCTAGGGGTGCCCTTCCCTTGGCCTTGACCCTTGAGGCAACTTCTCTTCCCAGCCATCCCCTTCCCTCTGGCCACCCTTTATCCTCCCATTGACATTTCCGCGCCTTTTTATCCTCTTTTGATTAGTGCTTTAATTTGTAAATTATCATCGTAACTGCCAACTTCTTTTTGTTGACATGCACTAAATAAAGAAATAGTGCTCATGCATGTCTCAAGGGGTGAACGTGGTCTTGCTTATGTTCCCCGCCAAGTGACAGTGTGCCTAGTTCCCTCAGTTTCAAGTAAAGGTGCCGCTTTGAAGGAAATGCAAAACTTTGCAGAAGTTCATGGACTAATGCTGGCTCCGGGGCAGTGGCGACGAATTGCTGTCAGCCCTGCTCCAAAGCTTTGACTCTCAGCTTCGGGTTGGAATTCAATAAAGCTTATAATTCTACACAAGTTTAATTTCGATTGATATTTATTTCTAACCTTTACCAAAATTTTTTTGTAGTATTTGTTTTATCGAGTGCGTGAAAAGTTAGACAGACTTTTGGCTGCAACTATTCAGGTGGATGTTTTAAAGGAAATATTTTTATCCCAATCTTTTCATTCCGTTCGATGCCATCTGCAGGAAACCATGGTATTTTTATCGCCAATTTTTCTCCAGTGTGTTTGACAGGAGTTTTTGAGAAAACTCTAGTTCTAAAACTCTAAAATCTAGTTCCAGCTCTTCGGCGCCTACTGGGCTGGAGTCTCGGGGAGTTCCTTCACAAAAAAGCCCGCTACATCCACATCACAATTGGCGGGGCTTGGTTATCAACTTTCCTTCACCCTCCTTCATCCCCCCTTAGCCTCTTATTTCTAGCCCGAGTGACTGGATGAAATGGGCGGCAACCTACCTGTTCATCCATGTCGATAAGCCGGCTTGGAAGACGCTCATAACCTGGAACATCGGGATTGAGCAGGTCAATTGGATTGCTAAACCCAGCCGCTATCATTTGAAGCATTTTCAATTCAAATTTAGAACCACATCATACTGTTCCTGGAAGATTGGCACGAAAAAGACTGCAAGAACGGTCTTGCGTTCAACATGGAACGGTCCATCAACTTTTACTCTGTTGCATTTTTTGAGAAATTGCATTCCAGCATGCGCACATCCAGCCACTTCTACCAGTTCCGCCAGCGCAAGGTGAAGAAGTTCACATATCTCCACTCACCACGGCTGGGGGTAAACGGGATTTTTTCTTGACATTGCTTTAGAATCTAATTTCAGCTCTTTGGCACCTACTGGGCTGGGGAAAACGGGCGCCAACTGTACAGGCAGATCACCAACTACATTGCCCATCGCCGGCTGAGGCAGGCCGAATTCAGCACTGAGGTTTTCAAACCCACAAACCCCATTTGCTGGCAATTCTGAGTTTGTTTGACAGTGGGTGTACGATTACGGGCAGCCCATGAAAGTGGCGTAAATCTGCTGGATGCATCCAGATGGCTCAGTGCTTCTACTACAACGCAGCATGGATCCCGGCTTCATGTGGCAGCTGGTTATATTCAATCTCATATTCCCATCTCTAAAGCATGTAATACAGCCGAAAAACCCCGAGCCATAAACCCTGTAAGTTGGTCAAATATTTTATAACATTTATAAATTAAAAATGTCACCATCTTATAGAATGTATTTTATTTAGCATATTTTGAAAATTTTAGGTCTTGTTGATATAAAGCATTATTTTACCCGTAAAATTTTCAAATTTTTGATTTCTTCAAATCAAAAAAATTAACCTACCATAAAATTCAGCATGCTTTTTTATCCCGAAATACAGGGATAAAACATTTACTCGCATCGATTTCATAGCCCAACTCACTTTGGAGTACAAAATGGGGGTTTTGTTGAAGAAATATAACAATCTTCAATTTCAGCCATTTTTCATGCTTCCCCATTAGCTCCAACCACCAATCTGAGGCCACCACTAGATTCGGCGGACATTTTTGCACTAGGGTACCAATTTTCAGCCCAAACTAAGCTGAATTGGTGGAGAAATCATAGTTCGTTTGAACTAAATGGTCATTACGGCGCTTTAAGGCCGACCCTTTATTAGCTATATTAACTGAAATTTTGCACTTGCTTATTTAGATGCTGGCGCTACAGCCAACGCGAGTCTCCATCCACAAACCCCAACTCGTCATTCACACCGCTCCCACCCAACCCAGCCCCTCTACCCCCAGTAGACAGTCTACTACAGCCCTATGCCCAGTATGCCCTGCCGAGTGCACCTGTAATTCTTCCGCTTTTTCCTCCCTTCCCTCCTCCTCTGCTGCCTGCTCCTACACAGCCTCCACCTCTCCCTGCACTAATTGCATCGATGACAGAAGCGTCAGCCAGCACCCTGCTCCCGCCAGCCACCCAGGCCGCTTTTCCTGTTGCCCTCGCTTCAACCTCCACCACACGCAGCTGCAAGCCCTGCAACCAAGAGGAACGAGTACAGCACCAACACGGCCCTACTTCTTTCCACAACACTCGTATCCCTCGCGGTCGCGGTGATGAATAAGTTTCTTTGCTACCAATATCATGTTTTTGAGGGATAATTCTTTTCCGTTTGCTTTAATTCCCTGCCTCTGCTTTTTCACCCTGCTTATTTTCATGCTACTGTTTGCCTCCAATATTGGTTTATTGCGACAATGTCATAATTACAGTCCATTAGAGCCAAAACCTGCCGAGCCTCGCTCAGTTGAATTAAGCTCAAAAACTTCCACAACTGATGACATCAAATATTTCTCAAAAATCAGCTGGTACTTTTTGAGACTTGGAAATCAAAACTATTGAAATTAATCATTGTGCAGGGAGGAGAAAAAGTTAGATGGATGAGGCTAATATATCTGGGGGCAGCGCAAGAAGATGATTGGGTAAACACCTTTTTTTTGAAGGATCGCAGCTTTATCAGCTGGAGGCGAGAACGTATCTTCGTAGAGAAGACACTTACCACGCAAAAATATAAATTGCGCATGAAATAAGCGGAAAGGCATCAGTTGTCGGCAAGTCAAAAAAGGCCTTATTTACCAGAGTGGAACTAATGATACTGAATACGTTAGTCATTGCCGCATGTCAGTTGGTTATTCAATCTAGGCCTATTCATGATCGACATAAATGGACCAATCTAGGCATATTCCCTATCTCCTCTCCAGATGGGTACTATCAGATGGTGCTTTCTTCTTGCAACGAACATCTTGCCCAGCTTTTTCACCAATCAGAGGCCATATGCGTCCGTTTGGTGCGATTGGCCAATGAAGACCGAGGCTCCACTGGGCTCATAATCCTCAACACAGAAGCGATGCAGCGTCTGCTCTGGCTCCTCCTCTCAGCCCATGCAGTAGTTTGCTGGGAAAGCTGCGAGAAGGAGCTGGTGACCGCCACAGTTCACTGCCAGAAAGACCAGGACAGCCGACCTCTCCGTCGATCATATCACAACCTCACCTGTCTTCGGGGCCACTTCCAAGGTATTGAGCCATAACCCCCCTCTACTTGTACCCCAAGAGCAGCAGCAGGCTCCAAGCTGAGCAGCACACTCCTGGACTGTAACATCCGCAAAAGCGGTGAGCCGCCGGAGTGGAACTTTGTGGACCTGGAACTGAAGATAGGGACAGCCGTGGCGGATTGGCCGCAGTGCGAGATTGGTGAGCAGTTGTGTGTGGCTTTGGGGAGAACTGGAGGGCAAGAGGTTGAAGGTGGGGCGGCGGAGGAGAAAGTGTGTCGAGAAATGCTGCCTGGGATGTCGTCTTTGAGCACCAAAAAGGACGGCGAAGAGTACGAGCTGAAGTGCCGGTACCACGGTGTCAAAAATGTTGTGACAGTACAGGTGCTGCCTTTTTTGTTGATCACCTTTTTTCGAGTGGTCTTCCCTGGGTGCCCGAGGGCACAGTAACTATGCTTGACCTTAAAATATTATAATGGTCTGAAATTACTGTTGGTGGGTCAAAACCGCACCGTGCGGAGTCTTCAGGGAAGTAGGGCAATAACTTGTTGGCAACTGTCATTCAAATGTCTTCTTTCAGTGTCGCAAAGGGCAGTACTTCTACGCCAATACATCAATACCATTCGATAGAAACAAATGGGGCTGCGTCTGTATCGACCAAGTTTCGGTACATCTCAATGCTGGATCCAAACACTTCCCGAACCCTTGAAAACCCTAAAAAAGTACAAGCTAGCCTTTGACCCGCTAGGATTGGCCCTCGAGTGCGCGAGCAGCAGCAGCTTTGCTTTCATCCGTTTGACAGCCTTCCGAAAAATTAATGGAGAAATTGCTAAAATCTGCAGACAATGACACTGGCAATTCCATTGGACAAGTTCTGCTATCCTGTGACAAGTGCAGCAAGGATTCTGTTGGACTTACTTTTACCCCGGCAGAGATCAAACTGCAATCTTACGGCTTCCCCGTTTGTGAGCCAAGTGATCGTGCCTTTCCTTTTGGCAAATGATCGATTTCGAAAAAAAAGCCAAAATCAGAGTGCCCTGGCATAGCTGCTTTGGGCGATTTGAGGGAGATACAGACAGGGACAAAGTCAACAGTGTTCTGCAATGCTGCCGCCATTGCTGCTATTCGGGTGACTGTTTATGGATTGTGTCTCAATTAAGTCGAGTCTAATTCAGTGCGTGATACGGCCTGGTGGAGGAAATATCTGGGTTTATGAGTCACCAGCTGCTCGAGTTGGACTGGAATTTTTGCCAGATTCCGCCTGTGAACATTCCACAAGCTACAAGATGACAATGGGTAAGGCCCTAGTTTTATCGAATCAGTCTATTTTTTACTGCCAGTTTTGCTGTGCTTTTTATTTGCCCATGCTGAAAAATGCTGAAATGAAACGCTGAAATTTGAAATGAACAAGTATATGGCGCAAAGCGCAATAGGTGACCGCGGAGTGCATCCTTTATATGAAATTTCGAATTTTGAATTTTGAACACAATATGAATGCATGGAATTTTGTCACTCAAGAGGGTAAGTCTGTGGTTTCTCCACCATTTTCAAAAGTAAGCACAGATTTGGAATTGCTATATACGACTTGTGAACAAAAAAACTCAAGTGTTCTGTTCAATTATCAGCCGTTCAGCTGCTACTAATTATTGATGCTATTGTCATGCGCAAAAGTTTGTCACTCAAGAGGGAAAGTCTGTGGTTTCTCAACCATTTTCAAAAGTAAGCACAGATTTGGAATTGCTATATACGACTAGTGAACAAAAAAACTCAAGTGTTCTGTTCAATTATCAGCCGTTCAGCTGCTACTAATTATTGATGCTTTTGTTATGCGCAAAAGTTTGTCACTCAAGAGGAAAAGTCTGTGGTTTCTCAACCATTTTCAAAAGTAAGCACAGATTTGGAATCGTTATATACGACTTGTGGACAAAAAAACTCAAGTGTTCTGTTCAATTATCAGCCGTTCAACTGCTACTAATTATTGATGCTATTGTCATGCACAAAAGTTTGTCACTCAAGAGGGAAAGTCTGTGGTTTCTCAACCATTTTCAAAAGTAAGCACAGATTTGGAATTGCTATATACGACTTGTGAACAAAAAAACTCAAGTGTTCTGTTCAATTATCAGCCGTTCAGCTGCTACTAATTATTGATGCTATTGTCATGCGCGAAAGTTTGTCACTCAAGAGGGAAAGTCTGTGGTTTCTCAACCATTTTCAAAAGTAAGCACAGATTTGGAATTGCTATATACGACTAGTGAACAAAAAAACTCAAGTGTTCTGTTCAATTATCAGCCGTTCAGCTGCTACTAATTATTGATGCTTTTGTTATGCGCAAAAGTTTGTCACTCAAGAGGAAAAGTCTGTGGTTTCTCAACCATTTTCAAAAGTAAGCACAGATTTGGAATCGTTATATACGACTTGTGAACAAAAAAACTCAAGTTGTCGGTGCAATTCTCAAGATTACAGTAGCTACATCGCAAAAACTGTATATTGCAATGTTAAAACCTTTTTACCCAAATAAGTAAGGTTTCAAATGCTCGGAAACCGGGTCTACCCCTCCAGATCTTCCTAAAATTGCATTACCTTTCAGGAAAAAAAAAGTTTGTCCCAATCCGTTGAGAATTCGCCCGTTCCCAGCATGTCCAGGAACATATACACACATATATATATATATATATATATGAGGACAAAAGTTGAGTAACCTCTATAGACCGCAGAGCGGCCCTTCGGGCCGCTCCGCGGTCAAAAATTCTCTGAGTTCAGTTTAACCTGTAATTTATAAAAGTTCAGTTGAACCTTTGGTGGTCAAAAAATGATAATTTATTTTCCCAATCACCCAAACTTTTTGGGATGTGAAATAACGCTACCAGAAGTCCTCCGATTCCTCTCGCAAACTACCTCTTAATTTTAGTTTTGGTGGTTTTTGTCTTTTTAGCACTAATTTATGCATGCTCGGTTCTACTCAAAAACAACGCTATACGGTAAATTTCAATTTCGAGAGGCTAAGTTAGCCAAGTAGATGTCTTCCTCAGGTAAGGGCAGAGTAAGGGCTTCATAGGTTTAGAAAATGACACTAATAAAACTGGGAAGATGGTGCGGTGGTGATTTTGCCTGCTTGAAGACTGTTTTTGATAGAAATGTCAACACGGATAAATCAGGATAGAGGAAGACCGAAAATGCGTCGAAAAGCATCACGAATAGCCTTATCTGACAATTTCATTGCAATATGAGCATTAGGCATTCTCCCAGAAGATCCTCGCCAATCGATAACACACTGGCCTACAAAACAGACTTAGTTTTTGTCTTTAGTTTTTAGTTGGTGAATTTATTCAATAGCCCCGAATACAAGCAATCCTACTTATCTTCGTACTGGCTAAGCTTTTAACCCACAACCACGGGAAATCATTTTTCCAGCACAGCGCTAATAAAGCTTTAATTAGGATTTTCGGGCACCAATCAATAACAGATACCTCGAGTCAAATGTCCCCCAAGCTCCACCGCCATAAAGGCATCTTGGAACTTCAAAACCGAAGACTCGTCGATCGCAGCCATCATGGCCAGAAGATCGCTGCTGAACTGGCCTTAGCTGATCTAGAGTGAACAAAATTTATTGACCGGGAAACCTGAAGCATCGCGATCCAGTTTTTCAGGAGTCGTCTGAAAAACGGAGTTCGGCTGCCGCTAGCTCCCAGCATCGCGTCGAATTCAACCTGATCAATTTCCCAAGAAATTGAATTTCATTGAATTTCCCTGAACCCAAGGAATGCATGACTCTATGCAGGTCTCCCAAGGCATCAGGTGCAGAAGGCTGCCTTGCAAGCTGTTGAGCACTGTTTGAGCAGCCTCGGGGTCGCTGGCCACGTTGAACTCGGCGCTCGGCGTGATGTTACCCTTCCCTGACCACTCCAACACTTCTCAACTTCTCATCGAGGCGCATTCGATCCAAAAGAACCATAGATGTTGCCGCCCACAAACTGCAGCTTGGCCAGACGAGGCAGGAACTGGGGACAAATGCGCGAAGCCAGGGCAATGTTGGTGAGTGGACCCAGAGCGACGAAGGTCACCGAATGTTCCGCCTCCTTCCTCACCGTTTCCACCAACCACTGCACATGGAGTTATAGTTTGAAAAAAGGTGAAAGAGATGAGCCAATAAAAGAAAGTAAAAGAAAGATGACCTCAACGGCTGGCTGAGGGTCCACCCGGCCCAGATCTACCGGAAGCTCCTGAGCAATGCCGCCGAAGCCATCTAGGCCGTGGCAGGCGGCCGGGGTGATGGGCTTGCCGAGGTGCGTCTGCCCGCAGCCCACAAACACCGGCACCTACCAGACATATTGGTTGAAGAGTTGAGAGGAGGAGATGAGGCTGGGAAGAGCCTCTGGCCTCTGGGCCTGGTCGAGAATGCGCAGCACATTGCCGGGTACTTTATCGATGCTGGCGTTGCCCTGTGATAGGTGAGAAGTTTTGTGGTCAGTGATATTGAGCAGTGAAGCTTGCACCGCAACGCAAGTGATGCCGAGCAGGCGGAGGTTGGGTGTGGAGAGGGCCAGAAGGATGGCCTCTGCGTCGTCTACTCCGCAGTCAGTGTCAATGATCAGGCTTTTGACTGGCGTCATTTCAGGTCGGTCTGAATTCATGAGAGCAAATGTTTATTTTAATTTTGAGCTCAAATTTGTTGAAAAGGAAGCAAGAATTCTGGCATTAAAGAAATTTGCGAGAGGTTTCATTCATGAAAGCCTGAGCATCTTGAGCATTTGTTCAACACCGCCGTCATGTAAAGGCCAATCTTTGTTTACACAACAACCACTACGTGTATAGAAACAGTCAAAAGGTACGCTTCTTTGAGGTAGAATTTTAAAATATTTTATCATGCTGAAGTTTTGGCCAACGAAAGATTCTAATTCTCAATGCAGTGAATACTTTACAAACATCAGGCAAGTTTCTACATCAGGATTATAACCATTATATCCATACTAAAGCAGCGAGCCATCCAACAGTTTCCGTAAATAACCAACCTGATTGAGGTGATTTAAATTAAGGAATACAATAGCTTTTGCCAGCCTCAAACATTATCTCTAAAGATAATTGAAATTTTATTGAAAAAATGAGTACTGGGTCCCATTTCATTGTTAGTTTCATTTGAGTGTTTGCCTGAAAATGAGTTGCATTTCGTGGGCACAACTGTTTACAATTTGATTACCTATAAATGTCAGTAAGCTGTGATAGCGCTCACTGAAATTTTTTGCCAATTGCCAGCATAGCAACCATTCACAATGTTGCTCAGATGCCTATTTCAAAAATGCACAATCAATGCCATTTCTTCCGGCTGTCAGCCTGAAACCAAAAGCCATGCCAAGACAATGCCGTCACCATGGAGCTTGGCAAGCTTGCCAAAGCCAGCAGCTCCTTTTGTTCCAGCTCTTGAAACATGCAGGAGCCTCTACAACCCAAAGCTCCAACCTAGCTCACAAGCCAATTTCAGGAAAAATGGCTTTAGTCCTTACTCTCCGAATCACAGCCTGTCTCCTAGCCTATTCAAGCCTCAGCTTCGGTCTCCCCTCCTTCCAATCCAGTTCAGAAAGAGGGACAACAGTTTGGGGCAGGCCAAGTGGACCTGTCCACAGACGCCCGCACCTGCAGTCCGAACCCCTGCAACGGCGGTTCTTGCACTACTGTGGAGGCCCACTTTGGCTTCACCTTCCTCTGCACCTGCCTGGACGGATTCGAGGGCCGCGACTGCGCCTATGAAAGCAATTTTTTCCTCCCCTTTTCTCTGTCGGGCCACAGAGCCCACATTTGCAGCCGTGACAGCCGAGATCTACCAGGACGGCTCGGCCGGCCACCAGGGCTGCTACAAGTACATCGGCAACAGCGGCAGCAACTCCTGCAGCAACAAAGGCAGCGCCCTGGCGCTCCCGCTCTGCCTCGACGACTGCCAGGCCAGCAGTGCCGTCGCCCTGCGTTCCCTGCCTCTCCCTCCTCCACACGCTCATCAGTCTGAAGTGGAACAGTCAAAGCCTCTTGACAAAGCCGAATGACCAGCCGCACACCCTGACACACTGCCCCGCCCACCTTGCAGCAGTGCCAGACCAGACAGAGTAGCAGACACAGGCACGCATGAGGGGCCGGCCTACCAGATGCTTTCGAAAGAAAGCTTCTGGATGGCAACAAATGGCATTAGCAGTGAACAATGTCCACTCATCGCTCCTGTGGCTGGCGCCAGAAGGCAAAGAGTTTGCTGCAGAAATGTGGCGAGAGAAGCATGACAAGAGGTGGTGCTGTTGCACGAGCGACCTGGCGGAGTACCTGGGCCCCGGCCCCGGGGACTACACCGCCGACGATCAGACGGACTGCGACGAGACCAACAACGGCTGGCCGGCCGGCTCCAGCAAAGACGCCGACCTCCGCAACGGCGACAAGCACGATCTCGGCTCCGTCTACAGCATCTACTACGGTACCCTTCCTCCCTCCTTAGCTCCTCTGTCTCTCTAGAGGGCACATCAGTCTGATATTGCTAATCCCAAGGCCCAGGGACAAGGAAGAGGTATGTCGAATGATTGTAATCCCCTGCCCTGTGCCCTGGGATGAGCAATATCAGAATCATCCTCAAGAAACCAAAATGATTGGCTGCTTTTGCAGACCCAGAGGACTGCTCAGCGACAGCGTCCCCCTGCAATAATGGTGGTAGCTGTGTGGAGCTGCTGGCGGCCAATGGGAGCTACGGCTGCCTCTGCTCGCCCGGCTGGACCGGACTCAACTGCGATCGTTTGCTGGAATCCCATTGCCATCCGAAGGAATGAGGGACTGTGCTTGTAGAAGTGGACAACTGCTATGACTCGGGGGCTGGGGCCTGGCGCACGTGCAGTGGTCAGGGCAACTGCACCAACGGCCCTATGTCCTCCTATCTTTGCGTCTGCCAGCCCGGCTACAACGACACCGACTGCCAGACTGGTCCCGGATACTTCACTTTTCTGCCCCGCCATTGGCTATCCCATTCTACTAATTCATCAATCAGCTCAAGAAACCTATGAATCTCAATCATTCTACGAGGTTTAGCAACCTGATGCAATCCCAGGCCAAAAACGAGAATAAAGGCAGGAACGCAGCCCACTTCAAGGGCACAGAGTTGCAGAGATCAATGAATGCGACAGCAGCCCCTGCGTTCACGGGACCTGCAACAACCTCCTCGATGCCTACAGCTGCTCCTGTGAAGACGGCTGGGACGCTGTCGACTGCAACAACAGTTCCACCCTCCATCCATCCTCCCATCCGCTCTCATCTATCCCGCCTCCTTCCATTCAGACATCGACGAATGCGTCTCCAACCCCTGCCAGAACAGCGGCGTCTGCAACGACGATGTGAACGGCTACAACTGCACCTGCCAGCCCGGCACCAACGGCACCCTCTGCGAACACAGTTGCTCTTATAAATCCTGGGGTAGAGGGGGCTGATTTATGCGTACTCTTTTTGCAAATCAGTTATATGGCAGACCTGGTCAATATTTTGCCAGGGCATCATCAAAATATTGACTAGGTCTCGATATATAGTTGACGGAAAAAAGATTACGCCTAAATCAGCCCCAACTGTTCCTCTACTACGCCTATTGGATGATGGCAGACATCGACGAGTGCGAATCCAACCCCTGCCAGAACGGCGGCAGCTGCAACGACGGCTTGGCTGCCTTCACTTGCACCTGCGCCCCCGGCTACACCAATGCCACCTGCGATATCAGTTTCTCCCATCAACTTTTACCTCTCAGACCAGCTCTCCGTATCAGCTTTCCTGCCCCTTGAGACATCAACGAATGCGACTCCAATCCCTGCCAGAACAGCCTGCTGCCGTGCGCAGACGAAGTGAACGGCTACTCCTGCGGAGATTGCCAACCCGGCTGGACCGGCGTCCACTGCGAATCTGGTAGGCAAACCTCATCCACTTCATCTCCCTCTCTCCACCCTACCCTCCTCTCTTCCCAAACCCGAGCCTTGGACTATATAGCCTCTATTTCCATTTGGCAGACATCAACGAGTGCGACTCAAACCCCTGCAACGCGCTGAGCACCTGCAACAACCACGAGAACTTCTACAATTGCACCTGCCCCCTCGGCCTCACCGGCTACAACTGCGATGGGAGTAATTGCACCTCCCCTACAGCCCCAGCCTCTCCCCTCCCAACCCTAATCAATCCTCCCTCCTCAGACCCCGACGATTGCATCGGCGTGGACTGCAACAATCGCGGCAACTGCACCGACCTCCTCTCCGACTACTCCTGCACCTGCACGGCGCCCGGCTGGACTGGCAAGGACTGCGACGAAGGTTTGGAGGGGTTTTGAGGGCCTGTTGAGGACGGGGAGAAAGATGGGGGCATAGATTTGGACGAGTGTGACTCGAATCCCTGCGTGAACGGCGTCTGCAGCCAGCCGGTGGCCGACGTGAGCCTGCCGGACGCCAGCTGGTTCGCCTGCGCTTGCCACAATGGCTCCGGCCTTGGGGCAGGCAACCCGGCCTGGAACGGGACCACCTGCGACCAGGGTTAGTTGCTTTGTGTCTTATGAGTTTTCATAACACCAGCCTCTAAAGCGATGAATGGTTTTTTTTATAGATCGTACACATTTTTTAAATCTTTGCTATAAAGTTGCTAGGAGAGCTTGATTGGGAGGTTCAAAAGTTGGTTGCCGGAAAATAAGGATTGTGCCTAGTTTCAAAAAAATATAGAAAAAAGGGGGATTCAAATTTTTCGGCAACCAACTTTTGAACCTCTCAATAAAGGTATCATAACTTCTTTATGCATAGTTGGTAATATCGTTCCCCGTTTCCCTCTTGACGCAAGGCATGGCTGCAGCGCTGACCTAACCAAAGACAACAGAAGCTGCCTACAGACATCAACGAGTGCGACAGCAACCCCTGCCAGACCGGCGCCACCTGCAACAACGGCGACGGCTTCTTCACCTGCACCTGCCCCAGCGGCCTCAACGGCACCCTCTGCGAGCTGGACATCAACGAGTGCGAGACGGGCAGCCCCTGCGGCTCCGGCGCCACCTGCACCAACCTCTTCGGCTCCTACACCTGCCAGTGCCAGCCCGGCCTCACCGGGCCCAACTGCAACCAGGACATCGACGAGTGCCAGGACTGGCAGCCCTGTGTCAAAGGGGATTGCCAGGACTCGGTCCCTTCCCTTTCACTTGCCCTTATCTCCTCCAGCTTCAATCTGCAGAGAGACGACGCCAGCATTCTGCCCAACGAATACGTCTGCAACTGCGACGACGGCTGGCATGGCATCAACTGTTCAGTGGGCGTGAACGAATGTCTGCAGATCAACGCCAGCTACCTGAGCGACCCGAACCCTCCTGATTGGGCCTGGCGCCGGGGCAGCGACCACGACCGCAGCACCACAGTCCATCCGCTGTCTGATCCTGGAGGGAATGCACAGTCCAGAAATGCTCAGGTGAACTGTGGGGAGTACTGGCGCGCCAACATGCTGGTCAGCACTAACTGCCTAGTGAACGGCAACCAAACCGTAGGCCGGAACATATCAGCGGATCTGGGCGTCTGTCCGGAGCTCAACGGCACCATCAGCGGACGCTGCGTGTACGCTGACCCTTTTGTATCTGTTTAGAAGGAAAGGAGAATAGGACTTAGGATATTCTTTATCTCTATTCCATGGACAGTGAAGCAGCTATGGTCCATGGAATAGAACCGAACCTTAACTGCTCCATTGTCTTTGGAATAGAGACAAAGAATATCCGGTTGAAGAACAGCCAAACTTCAGAGACGGAGACGCCTCCTACGCGTGCGTCTGTGAGCCGGGCTACACGGGGGCCTACTGCCAGGAAAGTTAGCATCAGCCTAGCCCAGAAAAGTGATCAGTGCCCGCGTTGACTTGGCAGACATCGACGAGTGCGCTCCAGGGCCCTGTCAGAACGGCGGCTCCTGCTACGAGACCCTCGCCACTGCTCCCGTCTACTCCACCCCTGCCCAAATGATCGAAACTCGAAAGAAAGATGTTCACAATTGCAGAACTACCTGGGCTTCAGCTGGCCCAATCCGCCCACCGTTGGAGCGTTCATGGAGCAGCACGACCCCGGCAACTTCCACTGCCGCTGTGTGCCCGGCTACAATGGCAGCCTTTGCGAGCATAGTTGGCTTTATTCCTGTCGGTTGCAGAACTGGTGAAAAGAGTTTGGTGAGGGAGTTTAGGCTGAAGGCTTCTTCTGCCTCAGCCTAAACTCTTCCACCAATCTTTTTTCACCGGTTCTGCAGCCGACAGAAATGAACCTTTGAAGACATCAATGAGTGCGCGTCGGACCCCTGCGTGAACGGCAGCTGCAGCGACGGCGTCAATGGCTTCACCTGCAACTGCAACGACGGCTTCAACAGCACTCTCTGCGATATCGGTTCCCATCTCTCCAGCCCCTCCTTTCTTCCAAACTCTGCGTTCCACTGCAGAGATCAACGAGTGCGACTCCGATCCATGCCATTTCAACGGGACCTGCACAGATCTGCTGGCGGACTTTGCCTGCCAGTGCCCCAACGGCACCAGTCTCAAGGACTGCAGCTTAGGCTAGACAGAGACACTGCTTCTGATGGCCTTCTGCCGTTACTCAATGTCCTGACAGACTTCCCGGAGTGCGACTCGGATCCCTGCCAGAACGGCGGGACCTGCAACGAGCTCGTCAACGGCTACACCTGCACCTGCCCGCCCGACTACACCGACACCCTCTGCAACCTCCGTAACACCCTACCACCTCCCAACCGCCTCCCATCCAACAGCGCCTCAGCTATACGCTTTGGCTTATGGCTTAAAGTCATGACCAGTTATTAGAATGGGCAAGATTCAGGAAGGAATCTCCGACCTGAATACAAACATGCTTGCAGTGACCACTGTCTGGGAGATCTCCGTCAAGTACGAGGGTGTCCTGGACCTGTCGGTGGCCTGCTCTCTCAATGCGCTCCAGCAAAGCTGAAAGCTGTCCCTGGTTGACAGCTGCTGACAGACATCGTGGAGGCCTCCGGGGTCCTGGTGGACACGCTGCCCTTCATCGTGGCCGGGATGAGCAACGAGTCCGCCAAGTGGCAGATCGGCTACAGCTTCGACATCTTCACCTTCATCACCTACGAAGGCATCGAGGAACAGCCGCAGTTCCCCACAGCCCCTCTCCCCCCTTCCTCCCCCACCTCCACACTGCTCACCTTGCCAGGGAAGTCCTGCACCAGTGGCGGGACCCAGCACTGGGCACCTGCTTCACCTTCAATCACGAAGGTTGCCAGCTGTGCATGACCTGCTCCTTTCTAAGCCTCTCTTGTCTGTGGCAGCGCTGGAGCAGAAGTTCATGGCCAGGCGGCCGGGGGCCGCCGGGGGTTTGGAGATCTGGATGGACCTGCAGCAGTGGGACTTCCTACCCTGGGCTAGCCTTCCTCCTTCCTTTCTTCTTCCTCTCCTCAGCCCTCTTCTCCTTCCCTCCTCCCATCTGAGCACGTCTGTAGGTGGACACGGCGGCTTTCCGCGTCTACCTGCACAACCAGAGCGAGACAATATCCGCCACCTCCGTCTCCTACTACGCTCCGGGCGGTTTCGAGACGCGTTTTGGACTTGTCTACGTTTACTTTGGCATCTCTGCCCATCCTCTGGGCTTCTTGAGCCAGCAGAGCTTTGACAGTCCGAGTTCCGGAAGAAGGAGGCGCCCTACAGCGACTGCGCGAGTGACGGCCTGAACTCCAACCTGCTCCAGTACTACGCTGCCGACAAGCGCTTCTACAACAAGGCTGTTTGAGGACATTCTTTTCACCCCTTCTATCCTCTCTCCATCATCCTCCACTCCTTTATTCCCTCCTCCATTCCCTCCTCCACCTTCCCCTCTTTCCCTCCTCCATGTTCTCCTTCACCCCATTCCCTTCCTTCTTCCCCTGCTTCTCCATGCCCTCTTCCACCTCTCCTCCTCCAGTTCCTCCTCTGACCCTGGGAGAGGCTGGGGGCCTATTGGCAGGACTGCCTGACGAGCTGTCTGCAGAAGAAGATGCACAACGAGATCGGCTGCGCAGATCCTCGCTACCCCGCCGACGACGGCATGGCCATCTGCGGGATGAACCAGCGGAAACTGCTCAACGACTTCATCGAGCGCAACGGCGACCCTTCCCAGTACCCCAAGGACGTGTGCAACTGCCCCGTCGCCTGCGAGTTCTTCTTCTTCTTCACCTTCCTCTTCTACCCCCTTCCCTCTTGCAGGAGTGGCTGGTTCGACGTCTCTGTCAGTCAGACGCCCTTCCAGAAAAAGGTTGGCCTTCCTCGCAAAGGGATGGGCTGAGATGGAGTAGCACATGGCGTTTTTGTTTTCAATGGGATAGGGATGGTGCGGGAGGCTTTGAAGGCACCGTTGTGCGCGGGGCAGACGGAGGAGTTCCGCACGAATCTGACGCACAAGAACTGCATCTACGACCACAAGCGAAACTTTGCGCTCATCAGAGTCTACCTGGAGAACAAGGCCTACTATGTCTACGAGGAGTATCCTTCCTATGAGGTCCACCCTGGCCTGCTCTGTTTCAAGAAGTTTTGCAACGAATATTTCTTTTAGTTCTCTGCGTTCCTGGGAGAATCGGGCGGGCAAATGGGCATCATTGCTGGGGTTTGGCCTAGTTCTGGCTTGCATAATGAGATGATGAGATATGAGTTGTAGGTGAGCCTGATTTCGGTGATAGAGATGACGGTGTGCCTGCTTCGCATTTGCTTTGCCCTAATCACTGGCAAGGCCTAGGAATTCTGTCAAAAGCTTTCGCTGCAATTAACCGCTGTGCCTAGGGTAGTCCCTAGATTGTGAGGTGAATGAAAAAATGTCCCTAAAGCAACTTGAGCCAAGCAATCCGAGCCAGACAATCAAACAAAAGCCATGGCACTTCGGTCAAAAAAGGCTTTATTTGCCCAGCAAACTTCAGAGACCTTTCAAACTCGACAAAGCCCAAAGGCTTCACCGTGATTGCGCCTCACTCTGAGGCCCCAATGCTGCGACAATTCT
>JASANA010011714.1:0-67414 GCA_030248095.1 Ptycholaimellus sp. GST1_10 | reverse complement strand
AGATCCAGGTCTATGGCAGCCGAGGGCCAGTCCCACTCTTCCTAAGAGATCCTTCAGATTCTACAACAGCTCCACTTCAACTTCTACAACTTCGACACCATGCTCCTTCATCCCTCAGTTACTGCCACAACTCCTACCACAACGAAGCTTGTCCCGACTCCATCTGGTGCTCCTTTAGCGTGTGATCTACCTCAGATTTGTGATCTACCAGTGTTTAGGGTGTGATCTACCAATAATTATATGTCTATTTTGTTTCTTTGGCACAGATACAAAACATTGTTAACAAGTATGCAATTTTTTATATGCATACCCCGTGCTTTAACCCATTCCCAAACTATTTCCTCAATGGGTCTATTTAGGGGACGTATGAAAGCACGGGTGTGGGGAGGAAAAACTATGAACTCCACAATTTAACGACCAGATTGATTTTGTCAGCAATCCTTGTTACTAACACCTTATCTCTACACCTAGTGTATGGTAGATCTTATGGTATTATACACATTGAAGGAGATACATTGGGTACATCAGTATACGTGCAAAAGGAGAAACATGACGGTAGATCACACGCTAAAGGAGCACCCTCCATCTTTTACAACAGTGACAATAGTTCTACCTGAAAATTGCCTTAAGTAATTTTTGGGAGGAGGTGTCAGGTGATGCACTGAATACTGTGATTACATTTGTTGTGTTTTATCCTTCGCCCCTTTCCTCCACTGCGCTCTTACTTTACGTTAAGCTGATGGAGAAAAGAAGCCAGCTATTGCTCAAGCTCTGACCAAAACCAACCTCACATTTTTTAATCTATTCTATTTGATTCTAAACCTAAACAACACACGCCAATTTAGCTGCCATGATTTTGCCGAATGCGTCCATTAAAATCGAAGTTGATTTGCCAATAAAGGATAGAAACGCCTCAAAACAAGGTGTTCTCGGCTGTTGCCAATAAGATGCGCGGCCTCACCTCAAGACACCACCTAGATGAAAATTCATGGCAAAATTCAACCGATCTCAATGAAAAACCATGAATTATACATGTTCAAATTTTTGAAACATCAAGATTTTTGGTTTTTGACCATAAATAGAGCAATACTAAAATTTCAAATATTTCTCTTACCAGCTTCAAGACATTACTATTTCGGACGTACATTCCACAAATCAGCTAATTTCATTGAAAAACCATAGACTTATGCATGTTCAAATTTTTGAAACATCAAGATTTTGGGTTTTTGACAATAAATCGATAATAACAAATATTTCAAAATTCCTTTTGCCAGCTTCAAGATATTACTTTGAAGGAAGTACCTGCAAAAACTCAGCAAATTTCATTGAAAAACCAGTGATTTATGAATTTTCGTACTTTGAAACATCAAAAAATTGAGTTTTGGGCGAAATTTAAAAAATTATGCCAAGCGCCAAAAATGGTCCCGAGGACTTGTTAAGACGGACCTTCATGCAAAAAATCAGCCATTTTCGTTGAAAAACCGAGGAGTACGGGCCTCGGACACACACATATATATATATGCGGAAAGACGGACGCAAAAATGAGGTAACTGGTTAAGCTGGCCTTGGCCGCCCGCCGCTTTGGGCAGGGCGCCAGGCCTCGCGGGCACGGGTGCTACGGCCCCTACGCTTCGCCTACCAGCCTTCGCATGCTAGGCTACGCTCCGGGGCCTCCGCACCCATGCCCTCCGGCCTACGGAGCTCTGACTGCCCTACCCTCCGCGGCAGGCGGCCTTCGGCCGCGCAAAAAATATGCAAAAGGACAACCAGGAATTGCAGAATCTGACTGCTGTTGCAGTCATCTTGCCTGAACAATTGCGTCACATTGTCTAGCAGGGCTGTCACATCAGCGGCAAATTTGCTGGACACTTCCGGCAGGTTGATGGCTTTCAGATAGCCTGCCAGCCAAAAACTCTCATGCCCGAATGATCATTTCAATCTACCATTTTTAGCGGGGTCAAACAAGCTGCGTAGTTGTTATTTCACCATAAGTTATCATAAGACAATGTCAACGACAATGACAATGTCACTCCCTCACCCATTTGTTGCTTTATATCAGCTGACGATGGTCCACCATTGTATTGTCCACGTTAAGCGAAATTGTTATTGTTAAATTTTCAAAAAAGCAAAAAAGGGAAAAAAGGGGGGCTGGCAATGGTTTGGCGCCTGCATGCTTATTGCTTGCAAACCTTGCAGGATTGTGGCATTTCCGCTCTTGCGATACTCCGCAACAGCCAGCAACGCATCGATGGCCCCATTCACTTCAGCATTACTCCGCCTCAGATGCGCTTTGATATTGGGCAAAAAACGAAGGGACTAGAGGCCTCGTTTAAATACCGAAATTGGCGATGAGGACAGAGCAGGAGGGAGGGAAGTGGAGTTGACATCGGTGTCTCGTATTCCAGCTCAAAGGAAAGAGGGCTTTCCTGCAGTGGGAATGCTGGATAGATAAGTTTGGAGTAATGGTGGAAAGATGGACGTACGGCATAGTTTTGATAGAGGTCGTAGAGTTGAAAGGTCATCATGATCATGAAGGCCAGGATGCAGATCACCCAGGAGATTCTGACAACACTTTTGATGCAGGCAAAAAAGCAGTAAATGCAAAACACACACAACAACTACAGCGAAAAGTTGTCCTGTATTCAATTTGGCACAGTTTCCGTAATGTACAGCTAGCTGTGCTTTAGACTTATAATGGAGTGTGTGTTCATCGTTTTCCTCGTTTATATTCGAGATTTCATATCTGAATAGGCTAAAAGACGCAGAAAAGACTCTTCTTTAATTAAGTGGAGCCATGCTATAGCCTTACCGAAACCAAGCCGGCATGGAAGAGTGGAAGAAACGGATGCCGGAAATAGAGCCTTCGGCAAAGAAATCGTCGAAACGTGACTTCCACCTGGCTCCACAATCTTCCTCTCAAAGTAGCGCCTCTTTTATGACTATTTCAGCCTTCAAGCCTCTAGTTTTCTCCAGCGCCATACTTTTTTTTTTAAAAACTTTAATTGTTTTGATTTATTCTATTTTATTCTCATAGTTTCAAAAGGTTTTGACAGAAATCGATCTCATGCCTCAACAACTACTGGGAAATCATTGAAGTAACCAGTTTCAGCAGTCCCGGGCATGACAGAAGAAGTGGGCGAGAAGGTTGCGGGGAACTTTTAGGGCTGAAATGACAGGCCTCGTCAAACTGCCGCACTGCCAAATGTGCTGAACTAGTTTCTAGACGTGCAACAGCGCTGATTAATGAAGTCGAAAAACTTGAGACGTATTAATTACGGCTCTTGACTAACGGGTCTTCCTTTTGATTTTTTCCATTCAAATTATTGCAAGGGAAAAGCATTGGAAGTTATAAAAATAATTAAACCAATTTAGGAAGGATAAAATTCGATAAACGACTGCTTATCTCCCGTTCGTCTACGTGCTTCGTTGAGTTGGGTACTCTTTTTTGTTGTTTTTTCGGGCAAAAGATACTTTTCGAAAATTGAGCAGTTGGATTGAAAGCCATCGTAGGAGCCATAAAAAGCAAGAACCCCACCCTAAACAAACCAGTAACACTGAGAATTGAAGCGCAAGCACACATATGCACATCACAGAAGCACAAGCCGCGTGTGAATGGGAGACTACTACTGCAACCAAAGGTCAGGCATGCCAAAACTGTCGCCAAAAAATGCCGCTCCAAATAAAGTCCAAGGCAAAAAGATGCAACTGGAGCCCCTAGGAGGGTGCAGCATTCTCCTTCTCCGCCTTTTGCTGATTGTGCTTAGCGAGCATGGCCTCTATCCAGGGATGGGCCTTCACTTCGTCCGGGGAGAGGCGATCGCTCGGCTTCTTTTGCAGCAGCTGAAAAACGGATGATTTTTGGGCATAGTATTTATCTTATACATCATCTCTAAGAATTCTTGTGCTTAGGATTTCTTCAATTGCTCGCTCTAAAATTTTGTTTAGGGACGAGTGGCCTTTACATTCAGTAGATTTCATTCCTTTCACACCAAAAGTCAGCTACTAGGATTAGAGAGGATTTGGGAGACTTGAGAAAGGATTTGGCTTCATCAAAAAAGCTACAATTGGAGCAGCTGAAAAACAGGAGCCTTTTTAATCCCATCAAATGTCGGCCGCCAGATTTAGAGAGGATTTGTAGAGATTGGGGCAACGACTTTGCTAATTGGCTTCACCTAGGATGGAGTTACAAACTCTAGGAGACAAGCATGCCTTTTATCTTTTAAATTACGGCTCCAAAACTGTTCAAGCAAATTCCTGCTTCAACGATTCCGGTTGATTCCGGTTGACCGATTCCGGTTGAAATTCCTGCTTCAACGATTCCTGTCGATGTTCAGGGCATCCTGAGGCTCAGTACCCTACGTCACTAGCAGACTGACTTGCAAGAATCAATGGTAGGCAGTCAGGACGAGAACCTTTCGAATGAGGTCCCTTGGGCCGTCAGTGACATGGGCAGGGAAGGTGTAGTGGGGGCCGGCAATGGCCCTGTAGGTGGACTGCTGGTTGTTGGACTCGAAGGGCGGCTTGCCCACCAGGAACTCGTACAGCAGCACACCCAGGCTCCACATGTCCACCTTCTCGTTGTGGCTCGCTCCCTCCACCTTCAACCCTGCTCATGATTAGAAGACCTGGCTTAGACTCAGTTCTTCATTTTGGAACAAAAATTGAAACTGTTTGAGCAATTTATTTGAAATGATTCAGACCTATTCAAACTGATCATTTCTAGTTATGGCTTAGACTAGCAACCTAGACTAGCAACCCTACTCATAATTAGAAGGGCTGGCTAGATTCAGTTGTTCATTTTGAACAAAATGTGAAACTGTCTGAGCTATTGATTTTAAGTGGTTCAGTTCTATTCAAGCGAGAACAAAAAGGAAAAATGAAGCTTAATATAGATTTTTGAGATCAAAAATGATAAAAAATACGAGGAAATAAACTAAAGGAGGTCTCATGCTTGCTTTGACTGTCGTCATAGGAGCACATGACAGCTGCTGCATGAAAGCTGGATATCAAGTGACAGATAATTGGATAAATAAGCAGTCATGGCCGAGTGGTTAAGGCGACAGACTTGAAATCTGTTGGGGCAACCCGCGTAGGTTCGAATCCTGCTGACTGCGAACACTTTTGCTTTTTATTTATTTAATTTAAAGAAAATGCATAGCAATATAAAATTGAAGCAACGATATCTAATCTCAGATGAAATCTCGAATTTAATTCTGTAGGTATTTTGGATTTCAGATTTCACAGCAATCATGTTCTGGAGTTTTTGCTACAGGAATGATATTACTACTGGTGCACTAATTTGCAGCAGCTGCCGTTTAAATTTGAAGGTTACAAGGTTTGAAGGTTACCAGACTCATCTAAACACTCATTAGGCTTATGTTTCAAGCAAACTATCTTTTAGCCGCGGCATTTATGAACCATGATTCGTTCGTGTCTGTTTGCTTTCATTCGACTCAGATGTGAGCATAGGGAGGCAACCATTTCAGGCGGCAGGTAGTCGAGGGTGCCGCAAAGGGTGGCCCGTCGCGAGGACGGCGCATGCACGGACCAGCCGAAATCGGCTATCTTCAGCTCCCCTTTCAGGCCCAGCAACAGATTCTCCTGCAGTCGTATTCTATGGGTCAAAACATGGCAAAAGTTCAGTGCATGATTGCTGTCACCAGATATTATTCATGGCTGGTTCACATTTTGCAGTTGGAGCAAAAGGATTGTCTTTGGGGCAAAGGCAGGGGTTAAAAACCGGACCGGTTTGATGTCCCGATGGATGACCTTCTTGGAGTGGCAGTACTTGAGGGCGTCGGCGAGCTGGTAGATGTAGAGCGCGGAGCGGAGCTCGGGGAAGCGCTGGCACTTTTGCAGTTCCTGGAAAAGTAGATGGTTTGAGATAACCCTGTTTTTCGACCAAGAGACGGAAGCAGCTAATTGTCGATTAAAGATAAGTTGGAATGTCCCTTGATTATGGTCAAAGCGGAGGAGCGAACCCAGTCTTTTCCTTCTAAAGCTTCTGATGCATTGTTAGTCAAAACAAAGTCGCGCTGGTTTTTTTTATCGTATACCAACTCATTGCCTATTTTGCCTCCTCAATCGAAGCCTCATACAAGGCGTCTAGAAAAGCGTCTTACAAATTCTATCGATAAAAATAGAAAATCCGTCGAAAATTTTTCTGAGACACATGATTAGCTAAAATTAGCCAAAATATATTTCAAAAACATGCAATGTTTATTTTCCTTAAAATCGTGAAACTTCACAGAGAAGCAAATCGGGGGCACCTTGAAAAGCTCTCCACGAGCGGCATACTCTAGGATGAGGTAGACGCGGGTGTCGTCGTAGAAGTAGCCGTAGAGGCGGAGGATGTTGGGATGACGCAGATGGGCCTGGATCTCAATCTCCCGCCGCAGCTGATGTTCCACGTTCGCCTTCTGCAGCTGCGACTTGAACAGCACCTGCAAACCATGCTGTACGTAGAAGTTGAGGCTGGCTTAAATTTTAATTGATTTAATTTAAAATTTAATAAATATTAAAATTTTAATTTTAATTTTTTTGTTTTTTTTTGCGAAATTTATTGCAGCGTCAATATTCCTGACAACTAGCAATTTGAGCTAGTAATGTCCGATTTTTAATTTTTTTTCGCAATTGAATGATTCTCTTATCTTCAGTGACTAAGTTTAGCATCAATTATTGATGTTGCATAATTTTCCAACCTCTTCAATTGGGGTAAACAAATAATGATAACTATATCATAAAATGACCTCGATTATTTAAAAATAGTATCAATTTTTACAAAAAGCCAAAAAGAAACCTTAAGCGCAATGATGAACTTGCTCTCCTTCTCCCGGGCCAGGTAGACGTTGCCGAACTTGCCCTTCCCCAGCGGCCGTCCAATGTCGAAGTTGGCCAACGTCCAAACCTGCATCCGCCATTTCGACATCAGCAGGATGCATACATTTCAAACCGCAGCCTTTTTCCAACTTAAGCCAGAATAAGAGCTGTTCGACATCTCATTTCGGCAATAATCAAAGCAGCAGATTTAGCTGCTAGAGTTGGACAGTTGGCAAGAACCTTGGAAGGCGGCTGAGCTTCGTCGGTCTCCGGGGCGCAGCTGTTCTCCGCAGTCGTCGACATCGCCTCGATTTCGAAAAGCTAGCCGCTTTAGCTGCAATTTAGGGCCCCTCCAAGATAAGGAAGCAAGGCAAGGGCAGCAAAGTTGAGCAAATGGGGATGGCAGATTTACATTTTTGACTGTTATGGAAAAGAGAACTGGCTACGAACTGATTTATAAAACACTCATTGCCCTATTGTTAGAAGAAGAAATGAATGAGACTGATAAGATAGGAAGCAAGGCAAGGGCAGCAAATTTGAGCAAAAGGGGCTGGTAGATTTTCATTTTTGACTATTAGGAAAAAGAGGATAGAATAAGAACTGATTCCTGAAACACTTCATTGCCTTTTTGTTAGAAGAAGAAATGGCTCAGACTGAAGAAATGCCTGAGGTTGGAGCCTGGATGTAGGTTTGATCTGGTGGAGGGAAGGCTTTGGCGGGGAGCATTGCGCGACTGTCTATCCTTTGGAGCCTGCGTGTCTAAGCCGGCTACTGTCGCTGTACACATCTGGAAGATTACGAATATGGTCCAAACCTCATTTGCTCGGTTGCATTTGAAATTGTTCCATTTGACAGCCTGAGATCTAAGCACCAAACTAGAAAAAGCAAAACCTAATTGGTTAAAGAAAGGCTAAACTATTTTAAAAAGCAAAAAGCAATTTCAGCTGCGTATTCCAAGAATGGCTCTCTTTTACTTTTGCTTCCACTGAAAGCTGTAATGAGCCGCATAATTTCCCAACCGAACTTCATGCATCAATTATTACAGACTCGAAACAATGCAATCAAAAGCTAAAAATTGCTCCCACATATACAGCAGCTTTCGGCCAAGGAATGCTTCGAATCACTCATTGCTGGCAAGCGGAAGGGGGCACTTGCGGGATCACAGTTGGTTGACAGTCTAGACAGTCTGGACGAGGTCGTGGATGAAGTCGGAGATGAGGGCGATCTTGGCGGAGAGGGAGCTGTCGATGATGTGCTGCATCACCTTCACCGCCTGCTCGTCGTCCAGCTCCAGATGGAAACGCTCCTTGAAAAACGATTGGGAATTGGAAAAACCAATTTTTCGAGCTTTAAATCTTCGATTTGGAATGTTTCGCTGTAGAACTTGCATGGCATTAGATTAGAAAATTTGTAATGAGTTGCTGCTCGTTGTTCATTGTTCGCCATTGTTCTCTAGATAAATTGATCGCTTAAAATAGCTGGAAAGTCGCATAAACTGGATTGATTTTTTTTAATTCGCTTTTTAGAGTGATCTATGCAAGTTTGCTAATTTTGTCTCTTTCAAAGTAACATTATGGCTGCACTTGATTATGGATGCACTTCATTTTTCATTCTGCTCTGTACTTATGCATTCGATTCTTTCGCGTGCATCCTAATTCGATGAACATAAATCTGTTCACATTTCCAAACAAGCCAAAACAGTCAAGTTTTGGCCTTCGCTTGCCAAGGATAGGAGCTGAGGTGACCTGAATCTTGGCCAGGGCTTTGTCTGGCTCGAAGGCGATGTCGGGGATGGAGGTGTGGAGCATGAGGCGGAAGAGGTTCAGGATCACCTTCAATCACTCTTCCACTCCTCAGGTCCAGTGATGAGCAAATGGAAAATAAATGCAGGAGAAAATGGAAACTGACCTGAAAAATATAGATTGCCACGCTTGACCCCTATGCGCTCCGCTGAGGGACAGGGTGCGGGGCGAGAGCGCAGCGACTACGCTCCGGCTCCGGGGCCTCCACGGCCCCTCCGCCTGCGCTTCGTCGCTGCGCTCTCGCCCCGCCCCCTGCCCCTCAGCTGCGCGAAATGTCCGGTCCAACATTCATTACGCCCATTTTCCATTTGCTCACCACTGCTCAGGTCTCATTGGAGGATGGCCAAACCTGGGCATGGCGTCGCAGGTAGATGAAGGCGGTGTAGGCGAGACGGCGGAATTCGTGCCAGC
This sequence comes from Ptycholaimellus sp. GST1_10, assembly GCA_030248095.1. Lineage (NCBI taxonomy): Eukaryota > Metazoa > Nematoda > Chromadorea > Chromadorida > Chromadoridae > Ptycholaimellus > Ptycholaimellus sp. GST1_10. The sequence goes on along the minus strand of JASANA010011714.1, from coordinate 58,382 downwards.
CGGGACTCCCAAAGCCGCCCATACCTGAAGACGCATTGGTTCTCTAGTAGGAAATCTTGGCATGGCATTTTTGGCCAGTCATAATGGCTCCGAATGCTGGCCACTAAGAAACCGAAGCAGTTGATGTTTCAAAGGTTTAATAATAGCGACAGATTAGTAGAAGACTCAATTGCATGGTCATTCGAGAGCTTAACCAAAGGCTGGCTGCCGGAATCGCGAAGTTTCAAGGCCATTATCATGTTAGTTTTTTCATAAAAGAGGGCCTAGCTCGTCAATCTAACGAAAATAAGAAGAAACCTTCGACCATCTCCCGTGTGAGTTTGATGGGCGGTGGCATTGGCTTCGGATCACGGCCGAGGATGAAGCCGAAATCGATGTGGAAAAGACGGCCGTCTTTGCAGAGCATCAGGTTGTGCAAATGCCGGTCCCCAATGCCCAACAGGTACGAGATCACCGAGTAGCCTGCACAAACTTGGTTTTTTGACAAACTACAAAATTTATATAATTTCGTATTCTAGCATCATTCACTCGTCTTATTGAAAACTTACACAATCTACTGATTCCGTTGCTCAAAGTTAAAAGAGGTACTAGCTTTTTTAACCTATTAATACATTTCATAAGTTCAATTATCAACATTCACGCAGTCGGATTGAACAATGGAATACAACGTTTATTTAATTTTCACTGTGAAACATCAGCCTAGGGGATCAGCAAAAGCAAACCAGCAGTGCTGCGTATGTAGTTGTCCATCACTAGCGGCTCAACGCCCATGGGGCCTTTGGAAGAGGGGCGGTAGTTGATGAAGAATTCCTGCCATTCATCTTTTTTGTCCTCATTCAAACCTAGGCGGTGTTTTGCGAAAAAGATAACATTGATGGAGTTCCAGTCATGAAGGACGTCGCGAATGGGCGTGGAAGAGTCCACAAACTGCACAAAGCCTTCACTCAACGACGTTGCTATCACCCTGTAAACTGGCCTGGCTTGGAAGGCGAATGTTGTGACAAAATATTACATGAAGAGAAGGGAGGGGACAAAATATTACATGGATTGCAGAGGTTTCAGAGAAGGGTAGCCTAATTATAGTCTCATACTTGAAGGCTAATTCCGTGACAGTTCTTTAAATTGAGGCATGAAATGCATACTTGTAGGGCGTCAGACGTAGATCCATCTCGTGGTCTCTGAGAATGCGGTCCATGAGTGCGATCATCTGGATGATCAGCTGATCCTGCCTGCCAAGGTGTCGATTTTTTAGAAGGATAATTACTGAAGGATCAATGCCCCACCTCATATCATCGCCGACTTTGAAGATGGTGGGGAATTCGCGCCCATCCACCGTCCGAAAGGTCAGCTTGGCTGGCATTAGACTGGACTGTAATCCACAATTCTTATCCCCTTTATGACAATCCATTGAAGCTGAAGCTCTCAACATCTTATGGGCCATTTCTACTCTCAAGTTCCTTGTATCAGCCCTTCAATTGAAGGCGGAACCTTGAACAGGAAGGCCTTTTCAACGAGGAGGGACTGAAGGCGAACTGTCGGGTCCAATGGATGCGGGAGACCTTGGAAGCGAAAAAAAATGTTGGCTGAAAACCTCTTGGCTCAAAAAACCTTCAAGTTCGCGAAGATTGACGCTGTTCTCTGGATGATCGAGCTGGCTTTTCAGGCACTCGATTTTGCCCTTCCGACCGCCGCCCTCTTTGGCCACCGTTTTCATCACCTGCATCCAGAAGATGAATATTTCAGAGAACAATTGGTTTGCATCGCTACTGCTTAGGGCTTAATTCACCATCCCTGGCTGTGCTATGGATTAACTATATTTACCGCCTATCAAACAAACAAGTCGTCTCTGCAGTCATTCTAATCTCAAGCTAAACTCCCAGCAGCTACTTCAGCATCATTCATCACTCCACCTTTTCATCTAAGGCTTTCCATCCTTTTATCCATCCATCAAACAAATCAATCTAGAACAAGAAACCGATGACTCCAACCCCCAACCCAAAGCCCAAAGGCGACCTTGAGGAGGGTGTGGATGAGATCGGCCTGTCGAGCCAGGAGGCCGCGTCTTCGCCTGGCCTCCGGTCCGCCCTGGGCCAGCGCTCGACAGAGACGCTTCTGGATGGACTGGAAGAGGCGCCGAGTGGCTGCCGACTCCTCCGAGCCTGTCAAATTATTGAACAGGCTGCTACTCAGGTTCTCGATGTTTCAGCCAGAGATTGAGTCAGCGTAACAGCATAAGCTGGCAATGGATGCCTTGAACTGCCTTGAACGAACGTACAGATCGTACTTGTTCGTATGAACTTGTAATCAGGAATAGTTGATTAAGCTAATAGTAATACCTAATAATTAAGCTCAAAATGCTAAAAGATTATTTGTTTCAGCCTATGCATGCATATGCTCACTGCCACTTGCTCTAATTCCCTCTCTCCGTTGTCTTGGTTGAAACAAAAGCAGGCGTAAAGTAGGCATAGGGGCCGGTATGAGGCCTGGGCAAACCGAGCGGGCGCGGCTGTGACTCCACATTGAGGTACCAGTAGAGGTGGTTGGCGACCGACCAGTCCCGCACCGCTGCCGAGATCAGGAAGCCCGCCTGTCAACCTCCTTCTTTCTGCTCAATTACAGCAAACACCTGGACTTTAGCAGAGCACTGATGTGATGACTGCTTATTCAGCTGATGCAATCGAAACCCACTCCTGTTTCTTTAAGGCGATGTGTTCTTCAGTTTCAGCAGATGCAACTGACCAGATCCTCGTCGTTGTCCAGAGAGGGAGGAGGAGGTGAGGCTGGAGGACTGGGGGAGGCAGGTCGGTCTTCAGCTAGCTGGCTGTCGTAGCGCAGCGCTTGCACCTGCACGGATTTTTGTTTGACGTGAATTGTGGTCAAAATATTTTCAAAGAAATTAGCAAAGACTGAATTTATTTTGAATTTATTTATGATGCATTAGTGAATTTGATAAGTTAACCTAGCCTAGCGCTAAAATAGGACGAAGACAGCTTAGCGTAAACTAAGCATAGGCTTTATAAGTGATAGTTCAGGAAAAATTTAGTTCAGCTCAATCGAAAAGCTACTAAATTCAAAAACGCTGCAAGTTTTGCAAGTAACAAGGTAATATCGGCTATAGCCAATAGGTGCGCGGCCAATTTCCATATCAAAATTTCAAAATTTAAAAACTCGCCTCTTTTTATAATCCTTACATCCTTAGAGCCATAAAACAATACTATCTGCTAATTTTCAGTTCAAAATATTGAATGTCTGAAGCATATCTTTTTCAATGTATTGTTTCAAATAATTAAACTTATTATCAATGTTAAGCAATGAAATGATAATGATTATCAAACAAAAGTAAAATGTAACTGGTAACTGGTTTTGTTTTCTGAGGCATTTAAATAGTAATAAATAATTAATAAACGGAAAATGCGATATTTCGAAACTTTTTCGAAATTTATGGCCCCGTTTTAGACATGTTTTACCATAAATCCAGAACCAGTCAAAATGGCGCCGATCGCAAAAATACGCCTCGAGCCACCACCCATGCGGACCTTCATGCAAAAAATCAGCCAATTTCGTTGAAAAACCGCGGAGTACTGGCCGCGAACGGACACATATATATATATATATATATATATATATATATGCGGAATTCGGACGAAAAATGGGGTAACTGTTCAAACGGGCCTTGGCCGCCCGCCGCATCGGGCAGGACGCCAGAGCTCCTCCGGCCTCCGGGCACGGGTGCTATGGCCCCTACGCTTCGCCTAGCATGCTTCGCATGCTAGGCTACGCTCCGGGGCCTCCGCACCCATGCCCTCCGGCCTCCAGATCTCTGACCGCCCTGCCCTCCGCGACAGGCGACCTTCAGCCGCGCAAAAATTCTAAAACATCGCTCAGCTCAAAGTCCTTTCTGTACGCACCTATTTATGCCCTTCCATCCGCAATACATCTGCTGCAGGCCAACAAAAATTGCAAATAGAAAAGGGCACCAGTTGAGGCAGGTAGAGGAGGATCTCATCGATGGGCGCCACTCTAAGACGACTGACGGCGTAGCGGCGGACGGCGGGGGAGGGGAAGTCGGGACTGAGCAGCTCCAGCGAGTCCGCTGCCTCTATCGGCGCCCATTCTGCCAGCAGCTGGTCTGCCTGGACAGTTTTTAGGTTTTGACTCATTGCCTTGGCAGGACTGCCTTTTAGGGGCAGGACTAAGAAAGCATCCGCATCTGTAAGATCAAGCTTTGAGCCTAGCCTGTGGCTAGTTTAACTAATGGTGGTCAGCAAGCTCTTAGCGGAATTTGGGCAAACGTAGATGCAAATGTTTCGCAGATTTAAATGGACAGAAGACTTTGATTTTTTTTCGATCCAGGCATGAGGCATCTCACTGCAGGCGATAGGTAAATTTTATTTAGCTTTTACCAACATATCACCCTCCATACACACTGCTGGTTTTTGAAGTGTTCTAGAGAATTTCTGAAAGGAGGCAGCTGCTACCTGCAAGACCTCCTTCTCGTTGTCCCACTGTACGCTGTGCAGGAACTTGCCCAGTGCCTTCTTGTTGCTGGCCAGGTGGAAGCGGAACTTCCACACCAGATCTCGCTGCTCACCGCTTCAAATGTTCTTTCCATCACAATTTCGGAACAAAATCAAACAATCAATTTCTGTGCATTGTTTTACTGTGCCCTGCGAAACATCAGCTGCTCTGCCTAGAAGATTAGCTCTGCTTGATGAGAATTAGGGCTTGGTGAAGTTGCAGTGGATGCAAAAGCTGGGCTTAGCTTAAGCACCTGAGCTGTTGACTGGAGGGCAGGGCAAGGATGGCGTCCAGCTGATCCTTGGCGTGCATGTTTGGCTTCAGCTCCCGATCGATGGCATCCGACCTGCAGCTCTGATGTTTCACTGGCTTAAGATAAAGCACACGTGCTGACCACAGCAATCGATAGATGCCTATGTCTTCTGAAAGGTGTTCAATGATTACCAGAAGTAAGCTTTATCCACTGTTCTTAATATTGGCAAGCATTTCCTGTTTCTGCCTTGTGGCCAAGTATTACTGGAGATAAATCAACTCAAATACGGGTGTGATTGGTAACAAGGTATTCTCGGCTGTTGCCAAGATGCGCGGCCTTTGTTCCAAGTAATAAGCTAAGCAATAATTCGTATTAACTGCTTCAAGATACCGCCGCAGCAAACGTATCCGACAAAATTCAGCTGAGTTTATTAAAAAACCAAGAATTTATGGATGTTCGAATTTTTGAAACATCAAGATTTTAGGTTTTTGACTATAAATCATGAAATAAAAAATTTTGTCAAAAAGTTCTACTATCAACTTCAAGATATCACCATGACAGACGTACATGCCAAAATTCAGATGATTTCATTGAAAAACCATCGATTTATGGATGTTCAAATTTTTGAAACATTAAGAATTTAGGTTTTTGGCCATAAATTGAGAAATAACAAATATTTCGGAAATTCCTTTTGCCAGCTTCAAGAAAGCACCTCGACGGACGTACCTGCCAAAATTCAGCCAATTTCATTGAAAAACCAGTGATTTATGAATTGTCGTATTTTGAAACATAAAAAAATTGAGTGTTGGGCGAAAATCGAAAAATTACGCCCATCCCAAAAAATGGCCTGGAGATACCACCCAGACGGACCTTCATGCAAAAAATCAGCCAATTTCGTTGAAAAACCGCGGAGGCCCGCCCTCGGAACCACACATATATATATATATGCGGACAGACGGACGCAAAAATGAGGTAACTGCTTAAGCTGGCCTTGGCCGCGCAAAAATGGTTCACCTGGCGCCGCGCGTAATCTGGTGATGCTGGGCCTCCACCAGATTTTCCAGTCCAACCTCGGGGTCCAGATACCTGCAGGATGCAAATTGAAGGCAGATTGAGACTGTTGTGTAATTTGACTGAAGTTGGACTACGAATTCGTCTACTTATAGCATTCTCGATGCCGTAGCAAATGAAGCAGTAATACCAAACCAAACACCCATCTGTAAAGAAAAACTAGTTATTTTCAGAGCAATGACCTCAGTATTATTTCATCCCCTTCCAACTTAACCCTAGCAAATCGTTGGTTTTCGAAAGCAAAAAAGGCCAGCCAACTTGACGACAGGAGGATTGGGCTGGTGCCAGTGAACGACGGCGGCGTTGGGCTCAAAGTAGACGATGGCGTGCTCCTGCTGTTGGAAATGGGCGCGGGGGAAGTCCAGCACTAGGAAGAGCTCGGCGGAGGCTCGCTTCTCCGCTTCGTTCACCACCTCGATCTCCCGGAAGGCCAGTCGGTCCAGCCAGTCCACCTGACAGTTGGCTACATTTAAAATACGGGTAACTGGAACAGTTAAGAAGGGAACGGTAACAAAAAATGCAAAAGTAATTGTTCTCATTTTAACTGTTCCAGTTACCCGTATTAAATGTCCCATACGGATTGTCCAAATGCCGCCAGGCTGTGGATTCGAAATAGCGCTGAAACATCGCGTTTCCAGATTTAGACTGCGCTCATTGCTTTTGAGCAGCCATATAGGACAAGGTGTGACAGATTGCAGACATTTTCTAAAACTTTAGGGAAGTTTTGAAAAGCGTAAATTGCTAACACAAAATTTATTCATGGAAATAAGTTTGGATTTCCCAACTTAGACAAAACCTTCCGGTTAGAGTAATCGCTACTATTTTTCATGCCATTGATTAGATTTCTTATACTATTCGTCAGATTTAATCATCAATTGCTGTAAATTTTTTACAGTTTAGCATTCATTTCTTAATTTAGACGCAATCATCCCCTCGTAGCAAGATCCGATTGCTTGTTTATATTCACTCCTGGCTACACCTGGTGCGTGAAACATCAGAGAGGCGGGCAGGAGTGTCGAGAACCTCTTCGATGAGACCGGCGCGGTGCTTCTTGCGCAGCTTGGCCAGGCGTCGCATGGCAGCTCCTTCGGGCGCCTTCCCAGCGCTCCGATCGAACTGCTCCGGCAGGCTCGCCTGGAACGGCTGCAGGCGGAGGTCGTACACGCCTTTCCTTCAGACCAATTATTGCTAACCCCACATTTATCACAGAATTGGCTGCCTGCTGAAAATGTGACAGTAAATTCCGAAAATTATTGGCCAAATATTTAATTTTTGATTCGGGCTGGAATGGGCTGTTTTTGAAAAAGCCAACAGCGCTAGTTGGATCCTAATGTGTTTGAGCTCATTTTTAGGCTAATTTTTCATTTTGCCTACACGCCTTTCCTGCAGACCAGTTATTACTAACCCCACAAAACTCCATCCGAATCATAGAATTGGCTGCCCAGGACATAAAATAAATAGGACATCAAAAATAGGTCGTCAATTCCCGAAAGTTTTTGGCCAAATATTGAATCTTTGAATCGGCCAGGAAAGAGCTGTTTTTGAAAAAGCCAGCAACGCTGGCTGGATCATAATATGTTTGAGCTAACTTTCAGGCTGATTTTTAAAATTTTTATTTATTTATTTGCATTTCAATTTGTGCCACTTTGCCAAAAAAAATAAACTAAATAATAATGGTAAATAATTTTCACGCAGAAGGCCAGTGAAAAAAACCGAAAAACGCCGCGCTTGCTGAAAAGCGGAATGGCAGTGCCGGCAACGCAGTGCGGAGTCTGCGGGTCCTCGTGGTAGTCCCAGACGTTCAGCAGCAGTACTGCATCTCTACTGCAACAATAGCTGCTTCTCAAGGAACCATTGAAGCACAATTTGAGGGCGGAAATTTATGCTCATTTTGAAACATTGGACAATATTCCAGCAGAACCAAGACTGCACAACGATCACGCCTTGCCAAAAACTGCCCTGATCTAGCTGGAAACCTTGCGATGGTCAAACGTGAAGCGAAAAGAAGGATGAATTTGCATCGAAAAGGAAAATATTAACAAAATACTGTTAATCCGAGACTTCTCCCCTCAACCACCTACCTGATTCAATTTCACCCAACCTTCGTTCCTCATACTTGAACCAAGCAAAAGCCTATTAGCAAAAGAAAATGGCAGAAACCTGAGCTCGGCATAGGTGAGTGGCAGTGGAAGCCACTCGTTCCAGACCCATTGTCTGCCCGGTGTTCGATAGGCCGTTTGCACTGGCTCACCCACTGCTGAACCATCTGACACCACCTGTAAAAGGGCTGGATTCTGATTGGCAGACACTTGGGCGACCACATTTTGTGGCCTGAATAGGTCAGCTTAAAACCGTTCATCCTTTTCCGCTATTTTCTATAAAAGTTGAAAGGGTTTTTTGGCTTAAAATAAATTATTCGTATGGAAAAGTGTTGCCACAATAGTAGTTTTTGCCTGGAATGAAGGTGAGAAGCGCCCAACTTTTCAAATATCCACTTCAATCTCCTCAAATAACCATTCAATAAAGAAAATCCCTACTGCGTGACGATTGCTTTACAAATTTTTATAATTTGCACCCCATTAGTCGCAGAAACATCATGAACCGTGACCAATCATTAGGCCCAATTTCATGCTTTCTTCATGGCGCTTTTCCTATCAGTGACTTTAACCAAGTGAAAGAAGAACCTGTGCAGTGACGAAGAGAGCTTTCTTTGGTGCATCGGATTCCAGGGGCGGCAGAGCAGCGCAGTGGAAAAGACTGGGATCCTCTTGCAGCGCCTCTACACTCGGCTTGGCCAGTGAGCCAACAAGACTCATGATCTGAGAAATGTTTTTTTGGAATTTAGGCTGGTTCTACAAAACTTTGTTGGCGAAAATTCGATTGACCTTGACTTCTGCGGGAATTTTCAGCTCACAGCTGTACACGTAGCGAAAAATGCTGCCTTCTCTGGCCGTGCTTTCCATAGTTGGAGTTTAGCCTGCACTATATTGGCTTCCTTTTTTGAAAATTTTTTTAGCATTTTGAGTATTGAAGTTTTTGTATCGATTTTTTTCAAAGCATCCAGTCAACTGGCACTCACAGAAACAGTTTATTCCACACATCGCAAATGCACAAATGCTTCTGCAAGTCAAAACGGCACACTTCAACAAAAAAAATAGCGAACAAGGTATTCTCGGCTATTGCCAAGATGCGCGGCCCTTGTTCCAAGTAAGCAATGTTATAATCCATGCATAAGAATCACTTCTAGTCAAAATCAGCTGGTTTAATTCAAAAACCTTAAACATATGCTTGTTCGAATTTTTTAAACATCAAAATTTGAGGTTTATGGCCACAAAGCGAAATATTACAAATTTGTTTCATAAATTCCTTTTAACAGCTTCAAGACACCACCTTAACAAACCTAACTGCCAAAATTGAGTTAATTTTTTTGGAAAACTCGGGATTTATAGATGTTTGAATTTTTGAAACATCAAGATTTTGGTTTTTTGACTATAAATCAAGAAATAATAAATTTTTCAAAAATTCCTTTTGCCAGCTTTGAAATGTTACTTAGACGGACGTATCTGCCAAAAATCAGCTAATTCCATTGGAAAACCAGTGATTAATGAATTTTCGTATTTTGAAACATCAAAAAATTGAGTTTTGGGTGAAAATCAAAAAAATTCTCCAAGCCCTAATAATGGGGCCAAGGCATCACCAAGGCGGACTTTCATGCGAAATTTCAGCTAATTTCATCGAAAAACCAGTGATTTACGATTTTTAGTGCTTTGAAACATCAAAAAATTGAGTTTTGGGCGAAATTCAAAAAATTACGCCCATCCCAAAAAATGGCCTGGAGATACCACCCAGAAGGACCTTCATGCAAAAAATTAGCCAATTTCGTACAGACGGACGCAAAAATGGGGTAACTGCTTAAGCTGGCCTTGGCCGCCCGCCGCTTCGGGCAGGGCGCCAGAGCTCCTCCGGCCTCCGGGCACGGGTGCTACGGCCCCTACGCTTCGCCTAGCATGCTTCGCATGCTAGGCTACGCTCCTGGGCCTCCGCACCCATGCCCTCCGGCCTCCGGAGCTCTGACTGCCCTGCCCTCCGCGGCAGGCGGCCTTCGGCCGCGCAAAAAATGCCTGAAAATTGGGGCTCGCTCTTTGAGCAATCGAAGGTCTTCCCTCTTTTTGAGGCCACTCACTAGAATTGTTGGTTATTATTGAACCAAAGCTGCCGAAACACCAGCCATAAATACCATTCAGACTTCAGAGCGTAAAGCATGGACAGGTTTGAGAAGACGCGAATTCAGCATCAAATCCTAGCAACAGACTGCAGCCACGCTGTTGAATCGTTAAATGCAATACCTTTGGCCCCTTCTGCAATCGCAGCTCACCAAGGGCCACACGAATGCTGGAACATTTCTTAACCCTATGCTTAATTTGAGGAAAAAGCCAACTTCAAATTTTTGAATTTTTGAATTTTTGACTCAAATCGGCATGAAAACTTGGTCTGAGAACAAAGTCGAGGCTAAAACGCGAGTGACAATAAAGGTCGAAACATTTGTCGCCCAAACATCAGCAAGAAATTATTAATAACTACGTCTGTCGAATTGATAATTTTCACGTCACGCCGCCTATATCATCAGCACCGTTCCGCCAGCTCACAGTTCCATGCCATTCCAACTATCCAAAAAATAAGCAGTAAGAGAAAATGGATAGAAATTTCACCCGCCACAAGGCCAGGCCTTACTCTAGGCAATCATCAAACTGCACAACGCACATCATTTACATCCGTCCCAAAAGGCTCCCTCATTGTTCAAGAAACAAAACCCAGCCGAAAAAACAGTTCCAACGGTGGCACAAAACGGTAGGGGGAAATTGTTAAAATTCCAGCTTGTTGGCGGTACTGTTGACGCTAAGCAGCAGTTCAAATGATGCAAAGGGCTCTTGGATTTGGCCTTTGCAAGGGATGCAAAGCGCAAATCCAAAGACAGTTCAAATTTCTGGCCCTAGGGCGACTAGATGCAAATGCAGGGTTTCCAGATGCGAAGTCTCCAGAGAGACGCTGCAGCTCTGCTACCGACCCTCTGCCCAGCTCTCCTGCTCTCCGTTCAGCTTCAGCCGGTACAAGCCTGCAGGCATTCCATTGCTGTCCAATAGGACTGTTGTTACTCGGTACTGAGATGTTTCAGCAAACGATTATCTTACCAGTATGCTTCCTATTATCAATACTTGGTTGCTGTAAACGAAGGCCGATGAGAGTGAAATGTCTCCAAGGGAGAGAAAAATCTGTCTCATCGTTTGCTGAGGAACCGTTGGCAGTGATCTCGGCAATGCTGGGCTCTGGGCAGTAGTGATAGTTGTGGCCCAGGCGGCCGCAGTTGGCACAGCTTTCCTCCGACCCGCTCACTTGTGGTGGCAGCGGGTACAGCACCACTGCAAACTGGCTTTTGTTACCTATGCTTCGGTTATTTTTCTGATAAAGCAAAATGAAGTAGCTGAGCGAGACCAAGCTACAATTAGAGGCGGCATTATTCATCCGTCTATTGAATAGCCCTGTGAAACATCGATTGGGTGAGTGGCCACAAGGCCGCGCACACCAGGGCAAATAGGGGAAGAGGCAGCGGGTACAGCACCACTGCAACTTTTTTCCCCTATGCTTCGGTTATTCTTCTGATAAAGCAAATTGTATATTCAAGGCCACTCTTCGATTATAGGCGGCATCATTCTTCCGCCTATTGAATAGCCCTGTGAAACATCGATTGGGTGAGTGCCCACAAGGCCGCGCACACCTGGGCAAATAGGGGAAGAGGCAGCGGGTACAGCACCACTGTAAACTGGCTTTTTTTCCCTATGCCTCGGTTATTCTTCTGCCAAAGCAAATTGCATAATCGAATCGAAGCCCAACTAAAATTAGAAGCGGTATCATTCTTCCGTTTATTGAATAGCCCTGTGAAACATCGATTGGGTGAGTGGCCTTAAGGCCGCGCACACCAGGACAAATAGGAGAAGAGGCAGGAACCGTCAGGCGAAGAGCTGGAGGGCAGGAAAGGCGTGGGGCCGGGTATCCAGTTGTGGCTGGGTGGGGGGCCGGCGGCGGGTGGGAAGAAGCTGGCCTCCCCGCCCGGCGGACTCCAGACTGGAGCAGCCACTGCAGTTCAGTTAGCTTCTTCCAACTCTTCGAGCCAAGGTTTTTGAGGACTCCCCTAAATTGGCGACTTAGACTGGCAGCTATTGGCCCTTAATCTTAGGCGACTGGCTGGCAAGGGGATAGTGGCGACGATGAGGGGTAGAATGAGGATTTGAGAAAATCTATAAACTTGGTTTAAGGACCCGGACTCAAGTCGATAAATTTTGTTGGGCTGTTTTTAAACGCCAAAATACCATTTTAAATTGCCGAATTCCACTATGCCCAGCTACTGCAATGCAAAGTCAATACTTCTCAAATGCTGTCAATTCAAATTGCTTCCTGGTTGAAAACTGTCCTCCTCAATGCCTCCCAATTGTAGGCTGGGGTAACCGTTGGCATGGGGCGGCATGGGGAAGCCGTTGATGGTGGGCGGATGAGGGTTGTTGGGCGGGGGCGGGAAGTGAGGATGCGGCGGAGGAGGCCCGGGCAGGAAGAAGTGCGGCGGAGCAGAGGCCGGCGGCGGGATGAAGGAGCCGTTGAAGGCCAGCCCTTTGAAACCTGCCAAACTGCCGGGTTGCTTTGGGTAGAAATTTAATTCTGAAAACTGTTCTTCCTATCTTGATTCTGGTCTTGCTTGGAACAAAATTACTTATATAGCTACGTCCTATAGAGAGCAATGCACAGAGAAAGCCTGAAATATAAAAAGCAGGCACGAGCCATTTCGAAGTAAACTTTCTTTAGCAATACCAAACTCAAACATTATCGAAGCACCAATAGGCCTCTTTACTAGTAAAACAACTGAACGATCAGAAGATAGGAGGAAACCATTGCCTATGCGAGCCACAAATGCTACCAAATAACCAGCCTGAAACATCAGCCATGGGAGTAGCAGGACCTAGCACTAGCCATTTGGACGTAAACATTCTTTGGCAATACCAATCTCAAACATTATCGAAACACCAAAAACCTCTTTACTAGTAAAACATCTGAACAATCAAGGGATCATAGCAAAACCATTGCCTATGCAGGCCACAAATGCTAGCAATTAGCCAGCCTGAGACATCAGCCATGGGAGTAGGAAGGCCTAACACTAGCCATTTGGAAGTAAACTTTCTTTGGCAATACCAAACTCAAACATTATCGAAACACCAACAGACCTTTTTACCCGTAAAACATCTTAACGATCAGGAGATCGGAGCAAGCCATTGCCAATGCAGGCCACAAATACAGGCAAAAAACCAGCCTGAAACATCAGCCATGGGAGTAGCTGGGCTTAGGGCACTAGCCATTTGGACGTAAACTTTCTTTGGCAATACCAATCCCAAACTTTATCGAAACACCAACAAACCTCTTTACCAGTAAAACATCTGAACAATGCGGACACCGTAGCAAAACCATTGCCTATGCAGGCCACAAATGCTACCAATTAGCCAGCCTGAATCATCAGCCACGGGAGTAGCAGGGCCTAGCACTAGCCATTTGGACGTAAGCTTTCTTTGGCAATACTAATCTCAAACATTGTCTAAACACCAACCGACCTCTTTACTAGCCAAACATCTGAATGATCAGTTCGCCTTAGCATACCATTGCCTATGGAGGCCACAAATGCTGCTAAATAACCAGCCTGAAACATCAGCCACGGGAGTAGCAGCGCCAACCTGCAGAGAGGGGCCCGGTGGGCTGGGGCGGCAGCGGGGGCCGGGGCGCTGCGGTGGAGGGCGGGTTGGAGGTGGACTTCCGGGTGCTGGGCGCCGGGAGGGTGACGGAGGCGTGGCCGCGGGGCGCCTTCCGACTCAGGCTCGTCTCCAGGCTCTCCACGGCGGCGGCCAGCAGGGCTTCGGGGGGCTTGGCCGGGCCCAGCAGCTCTGCTATCGGCGACTCCCGCTGCAAAGGTTGGAGGAGGAGGTTCAGTTCAGTTTTAGTTCAGTTTTCTCTTTCTCTGATTCTCTGAGGTTGAGGGATTGAGGGAAGAGACTGGGAATGGGGTGCTGATACTGGGCAACTGGATAGGGAGGGTGGAAAAGGGGTTGAAGGGAGAAAGGTGGTGACCAAAACCTAGTAGAAAGGTCGATTTTGCCAAATTTGCCTATATCTGATACAATCGGCAGGCCAAATGTGGGACTCTTTTCTCCAAAATTTGCAATTGCCCTGAGTAAAAAGTCAAGGAAATACAATTTCTACTAGTGGAATCTGCTGCTTGGACAGTTGCATTTTGTTTTTGGCGCGCAGTTCAGTGTCTCTTTCCATGCGCGCCCAAAAACAAAATGCAGATGACGCAGCAGATTCCACTAGTAGAAATTGTATTTCCTTGACTTTTTACACAGGGCAATTGCAAATTTTGGAGAAAAGAGTCCCACATTTGGCCTGCCGATTGTATCAGATATTTCTTCCACTTTTAATATAGCATAAAATGTATAAATACAAATTTAATATTGCTGGTTATATATTTAGTCAAAACTTTATTCGATATATAAAAAAGAAAAAAAACGTGTAAAAAATTTAATGAAAATAAAATATTCGAAAATGAATAATACAATGCAAACTTGCTGTCAAACAAACAAAAATTTGCGAAATTTTCTTAATTTATGCTTAGTGCACTCGATTTTTGGGAGAAAAGAGCTTTATTTTTGGCCTGGCGATGGTACCAGTTGTTTTCTCAACTTTAAAAACGCAAAAATAAAAATGAATGCCTGAGATGGATTCGAACCTACCAGTTTCATCCATCTACCCAATCGCTTACACCACTACACCACTGGTGCAGGTGACTACTAAGTTTAACTGAAGATAAATAAATACATGAGGCCAAGGGACTCGGGGAAGGGGGGTGTGGGGAAGAAATGAATACCTACTATCGTCCATTGAATAGATGCGGAGAAGAAGGAGAAGAAGGAGAAGAAGAAGAAGAAGAAGAAGGAGTTCGGACAAATGGTTTTGAGTGATTTTCTCCAGCATTCTGACACTTTTTGGCGATTTTTCGCGAGTTCTGGTTAATTCGACGCTGCTCTTTCCAATGCAAAAAGAATCAGAAAGATTGAAGCTTCCTGTGAGGAGCTAGAGCCTTATCAAAATTGAGATCTAGCAATAACCCCCAAAACATACACCTGGGTCGAAAAGAGGGGCTGGGCGCTGACGGTTCGCCTTGCTCCCTCGCGCCAGCCCAATTCACTTCCGATTGTACCAGGACACGGACATTTTGCATTGGTTCAGAGATGTTACATTGGAGGATCGGGGGAGGCTATAGGCTAGACTGGGTGTCAATGAAGACGAGGATGTTTGGGGAAGATGGGCGGGAACCTTGGAGCTGGGACAGCTTTGAGAGGAGAGGCGCTGGGCGTTGAGGGGTGCGGGGCCGGCCAGCTCCGCGGTGTCGATGAACAGCTCCTCCTTCAGGCCCGCTGCAGCCGAGTCTGTGATGTTTCACCATCTTATTACATCGCGGTTTCTAGGCCTTCCCTTGATCCTGAGGATGTCGAACCTGGTATGTCAATGCTCCTTCCTGTGAAAGTACTGGAGGGGCTGGATGCAAAGGCGGTTGGGGCCACTTGAATCCAGGCAGGGTCAAAAAGTAGGCAAAAGGGCATTTTTGTGCGAATAGGCCAAAATTTTCAAAAAATCATGACCTGAACTTATCTTCCTCAAGGTGGTTGCCCCCTTAATATGTTTGGTTGATGCTAGTATAATGGTACAACCTTGTTCATCGGCCACAGGCTGCTGTGTGGAGGTTGAGGGACTGGAGGTGGCTGGTTGGTCGTGTCGCTTGAAGCCATTCCGCTGTCTGGCAATGCGTCAGATTGGAGCAAGGGAGTGCAAAGAGGGAGGGGGCAGAGCCAGTGATGAGAAAATGGAAAATAAATGTAGGAGAAAATGGAAACTGACCTGAAAAATATAGATTGCCACGCTTGACCCCTATGCGCTCCGCTGAGGGACAGGGGGCGGAGCGAGAGCGCAGCGACTATGCTCCAGCTCCAGGGCCTCCCCGGCCCCTGCGCCTGCGCTTCGTCGCTGCGCTCTCACCCCGCCCCCTGTCCCTCAGCTTCGCGAAATTTCCGGTCCAACATTCATTGCGCCCATTTTCCATTTGCTCACCACTGGGTTGAGCTCCAACCTCAGCTCGTCCAGCAGCTCCACCAAATGGTCCAGGTCCGGACTGCGCAGGTTCAGCGTCCCAGCCAGCTCCTCTCGCCCCATACGCAGCAGCTGAAATGTTCGTTAGAAAACTTGACAATTGAATATGGGCTGGCTCCTAGAACCCCCCCCCCGAAGATATACACCCCCCCCCGAAGATTTACACCCCCCCCCCCCGAAGAATAACACCCCCCCCGTAGATATACACCCCCCCCCGAAGGGTACTATATTGAAAATTTTTTTATTGCCTTAACATACTTCTCTTTACATATCTCGAAATTTAAACTCACGGAATTTTTATATAAACAACTATATACCTACTTTTTACTAGTTAGTCTGCCTACTACCAGGAGTAGTACTAGGATACTGTTTACGGCAACCCCTTAGGCTTAGTCAAAATGCGCGTATACTGTGGCAGTACCACCCATAGTTGCTTAGGAGCCATGGTCCATACTGTGGCAGTACCTACTAGTTGCTTAGGAGCCATGGTCCATACTGTGGCAGTACCTACTAGTTGCTTAGGAGCCATGGTCCATACTGTGGCAGTACCTACTAGTTGCTTAGGAGTAAGAAGTAGGTATTTAATCATCTACATGAAAATTCCGTGGGTTTAAATTTCGAGATATGTACAGAGAAGTATGTTAAGGCAATAAAAAAATTTTCAATATAGTACCCTTCGGGGGGGGGGGGGGTGTATATCTACGGGGGGGGTGTTATTCTTCGGGGGGGGGTGTAATTGTTCGGGGGGGTGTAATTGTTCGGGGGGGGGGGGGGTTCTAGGAGTCAGCCTGAATATGATTGGAGATTGAAGATGGGCTGAAATTGAGGCCTCCTAAATTATTTAGGCTAAATATGTTTATGCTGATCACGAAAGAGTGGACGCTTGGCCGGAATCCTCAGCCCCAGCCTCAGCAGTTGGACGGTGATGGGCGAACATTTATGACTGCTGATGGTCAGTTTATTGAATCCATTTAGGTCAATAATTCAAAGGAGCTATTTCAAATCGACATCGACGTTGCTTTCACGAAATGCTGACTATGCCTTTTCGTGAAACAGCAGAGGGTCAGGTGGCACAAAATTGCATACGACAGGAGATTGAAAAGGGCGTTGAATTTAGGTTACCTAAATGCTTGCTATCCTACGTCTGCTAAAAGCTAGCTATTCTACTAAATGCTTGCTAGTTTACTAAACACTCAATGAACACGGGTTCCTATTATTAATTACGTCTCAAATTGATTGCTAGATATTTTCGTGAAACATCAGAGGGTGAGGTGGCACAGTAGCAGGCTTACATCGGGCAAGGCGAACTGGCTGATGGAGGCCCGATGATCGCGCAGATGCGGTCGACGCTCCTTGATGAGGTTGAAGAGGGGCTGCGGGATGGCGGCGGGTTTGGCCAGACGCTGCTTGAAGTCCGAGAAGCGATCCCGCGGCCGCTCCTCCCTTCGACCCCCACGAAGTGGACCGCCCGCCTGCTGGCCTCAAATTGCCTCATTCCTGTTGTCCTATTGTCCGGAGTAACTTGACAATTGAACTTGGCGTCAGGATAACGGCTGCATAGGTTGGTCAAATGGTCAAATGGGAATTATAGTTCTGGGAGGTGGAAGACATGTGTGGATTGGTAAATTATATTTGGAATTAAATTATTAAATGTAGATTGATCACTCGTGCACCTGCTCTAATCGACGCCCTTTGACAACGTTATTTTCGACTCACCTTTCAGTGTCTCTGTCACTGGACGAATACGAAAACTCATAGAAGGAGAAAACTGCTTCCTACGGGACTGAATGGAGGGTATGCTGTCTCAGCGGTAATTAGAGGCTGGACTTCTACTGACAGGCCTCGCCTAAGCTCCATTCCCAGAACTCCGATGCGTTTCTCGTGTCGAATTGAACGCGCACAAAGCCGCAAAAGCCGCATGGATTCAATCAAAATGGCAAGCTTATAAAACCATCTGTTAAGATATAAAACGTTGCTGCGTGTTTCAAAATGAGCATAGGGCAGAGAGTTTGCAATATTGACTGCCTCTAACTGTCTAAAAATGTCCATGCTCTCTTATGCAATGCTAATACCTCAGAGCTAAGCTGAAAGAAAATAGGGTGCACTATTTCCAAAAACAATATCAACCGACTTTAAGTATAGACTTCAATAATAAACAGTAAAAGTATGCGCTGTTTTGAGATTTTGTTTCAGAAACGTTTGTCGAGCACCTTTCTGTTCCAAAATTTATTTTTTCCACAACAAAGCGGTTGTGATAAACCTGTCTGCAAGAGCCTCAATTTTGGAGACGGCACTACTTTTTTTTAAATATTTGTTTCACAATATAGTCAAGTTGAATTATAAGAAATTATATGCTATTCGGTACTCATAATTAGCCCGACTAGGAAAGAGTGCCAGAATGATGCATGCCTGAAACATCAGACAACTGAGGGAAACCTTTGGGTCTCTAGACAGGGACTATATAGTCAAGTTGATTTATAAGAAATTAGAACGTTCTCGGCACAAGAATTAGCCTGACTAAGAAAGAGTGCCAGAGTGATGCATGCCTGAAACATCAGACAACTGAGAGGGAACCTTTGGGCCTGTAGACAGGCTCTCTGGGCAGACCGCCGCCGCGTCGATAGGAGCGTCGGGCAGTGTGACTGCTGGTCGTGCTGCTGGCTGCGCTGCCCGCCTTCTTCTCCGTCTTCCCTGCCGTCGTCTTCACCGGGCTCACTGCAAAGAATACAGGCTGCTCTGATGCACCGGAATTTATGGACGAAAGCTCGGACAAAAGACTCCTTCTTCCACTAAATAGATCATCAAGACCTAAATGGGCCCGTTGATCTTGCCGTTTGGGCAAACTGCTAAGCCGTTGCCACTGCGCACCACCTAGACAAAGCCTATACCCCAAAGACTTATTCCCTGCTGCTGTTTTCATTGGGCTCACTGCAAAGAAAACAGGCTGCTTTGATTCACCGCTCTACTGGGCTGGAGGAGAGTGTCTCGGATTATTGATTTCTACATTTTGTGACCATTTTGGAATCAATTGGAGGTGAATGGCAAAATTTCACAACTTTTGCTTAGTTTTTTTGTTAACGATGGACGGTTTGGTAGTTTTGAGGCATCCGCGTTGTAAATTGTGAATTTTAATTTGGAAGATTTAATTAATTAAAATTAATTAATTAATTAATTTTAATTAATTAAAATTGATAATAGCAAATTTCCAATCTGAATGACCCTTAGAAAATCTACAAAAATGAAAAGTACTGAAACGTTCAAAGCGCCCTTGGCCTTCAGTGCGGACGGAACAGCTTAAGGAGAAAGAAGCCAATGAACCATTGCACTGAGCCAGAAGGAAAAAAGCTGCAGGCAGAAGCAGAGAAAGCCTTTCTGCTGGGAAAAGAAAAACCGAGGCGCCAAATGAGCTACCGCAAGATAGAAAGCGCGGGCCAAGATTCAGGGCTTACTGAACTGAGCCAGCCAGGTCAAGGCTTGCAACTGACGGTCTACAAGACTTTGCTAGTGGCCTTTTCTTGTTCAAAATCTTTGCAAACTCTAACTTAATATTCTGTTAATTCCAATATTTTTTTCTCAAAATCCAATTAGATGTTTTTTAAATTCAAATTAAATTTTATTCAAATTCATATTCATCCTTCTTCGACTTTAAATTCATTTTTTTTCAACATTAAAATTGAGCTTTCCTCAAGTCCAAATTTAGTATTCTTCAATTTTCTTTCGTTTTAAGATCTATCTTCAACAAATTCAAATTCACCCCTCGTCTAATGCAAATCTGACGATAGCATCAAATGAAGTGCCCACCAACCGGGATTGTCAGCAGGCGGCTGGGGTGTGGCGGGTGCAGAGGAATCGGGTGGTAGAGGCGGCTCTGAGACTAGAGAGGCGGAGGAGGAGGGGAGCGGGGTGCTCGCGGGAGTGCCGTTGGCCGTGCCGTAGCCCAGGAAGTCGCAGGTGCAGGGGCTGCTGCGAATCCGCATGTCAGCTGACTCTTCCAGCTCTCTGCAGACTTTTGGCTGCACTCTACTGGCTGCTCCCGAGTTTCAGATGCGAATGGGGCTGGAGGAATGTAGGATTTTAGACAATACTCTATCACCACTTTTCTTTGTATCATGGGTCAAGACGACTTTGCTTCCAGGAGGAGCATCAATTATGACATAGCCATTCAAAAATAAGTGTCCTTAAAATAAGTGTCCTGATACTCTCCCTTTAATTAATGCCTCATTTGTACACGGCAAGCGATTCTAATATTTTCCGCTTCCTCCTATTTTCTGTCTTGTTAGGGACTAGACGTTAGCTTAGGCTTAGCAATTGTAGTTGGAAGTAATTGAAACAAGTATATGGCGCAAAGCGCAATAGGTGACCGCGGAGCGCACCACCTTCCAGCTTACACAATGAATGCATGGAATTTTGTCACTGCTAAGAGCAAGTCTGTGGTTTCTCAACCATTTTTAAAAGTAAGCACAGATTTGGAATTGCTATATACGACTTGTGAACAAAAAAACTCAAGTCTTCTGTGCAATTCTTAGCCGTTCAGCTGTTACTAATTATTGATGACATTGCCGCGCATGAAAGTTTGTCACTCAAGAAAGTAAGTCTGTGGTTTCTCAACCATTTTTAAAAGTAAGCACAGATTTGGAATTGCTATATACGACTTGTGAACAAAAAAACTCAAGTCTTCTGTGCAATTCTTAGCCGTTCAGCTGTTACTAATTATTGATGACATTGCCGCACGTGAAAGTTTGTCACTCAAGAAAGTAAGTCTGTGGTTTCTCAACCATTTTCAAAAGTAAGCACAGATTTGGAATCGCTATATACAACTTGTGAACAAAAAAACTCAAGTCTTCTGTGCAATTCTTAGCCGTTCAGCTGTTACTAATTATTGATGACATTGCCGCGTGTGAAAGTTTGTCACTCAAGAAAGTAAGTCTGTGGTTTCTCAACCATTTTCAAAAATAAGCACAGATTTGGAATTGCTATATACGACTTGTGAACAAAAAAACTCAAGTCTTCTGTGCAATTCTCAAGATTTAAGGTGTTACAGCGCAAAAACGCTATATTGCAGTTTTCAAGCCGTTCTACCCAAAAAAATAATGTTTCAAATACTCGGGGACCACTTCCTACCGGCGATATCTTCCTAAAACATTATTACCTTTCAGGAAAAAAAAAGTGTGTCCAGATCCGTTGAGAATTCGCCCGTTCCCAGCATTTCCAGGAACATATACATACATATATATATATGAGGACAAAAGTTGAGTAACCTCTATAGACCGCGGAGCGGCCCTTCGGGCCGCTCCGCGGTCAAAAATTAATTATTGATAAATTGAAATAATTGAGAAATAATAATTGAAATAAACCCTACAGGACAGGAGAGGTCTGCAATGGAATAGCCATAGGAGAGGAGCAGGAACCTGAGGTAGTGGACAATGCGCATGGCCATGCCGTCGCCGCGCTCCGAGGTGGGGAAGTAGGGAATGATCCGCGTATCTGACCAACCCGCCTGCTTGGGAAATAGGTCCAACAGCTGCAGGGTCCATAGTTTCATTCGAGCCGATGGGATTGAAAAAGTGGTCAACTCGTCGGTGGTAGTCGTAGACTTCGCTCAGGGTCCTGCTGATGAACGTCTTCTCGCCCGTGTTCCAGGTGGTCTGCAAGTGGCATAGGCTTCAAAGGTGTGCTGATGGTAATTGTAATCTAAGATCAAGGACACCCTCTCATTGCTTTAGTTAAAGTGCTGATTTTTCGTTTAAATGACTGAAACGTTCAGAGGCATAGAAAATTTATTTGACATTTGAGCAAAAGTAGTGTCTACTTCCCATTGTTGCCTTCCACCGAAGCACCTTGAATATACGATAGCTGAAACATCAAGTGTTCCAGCGGCATCTCCTAGGCATTCCCCTTCACTCTGGATGACCAAATGTCAAAGTTTTCCATCTAGACCAGAAACTATCAACAAGTTCAATAAAATAAGCGGTTGACGAGATTGACGATTTCAACAGCCCCCTTAAACTTTTTTCAATCGCAAAAAACACCTTTCTAAATTATTCCCCCTTCTACTCCCACCAGCAAGGTTCCAAAACCCCCCAACCGAAATGTCAATAAGGGTAGCGGGGTCCTGGCGACGACGCTTCTCCTCCTCCCTCCGCACCCGGGCGTAGAGGCTGCTGAAGAAGAGCGGCGGGGGCAGCGAAGAGCTCTGGCTGGTGGAGGCCAGGCTGAGAAGACTGGTGGACGGCGTTGAAGAGCCTCGCTCCAGAGTCCTGGACTCCTCCTCCGGCCGGGTTGATTCCAGAGGGCCAGGCTCTGTGGGGCCGTTCTGAACTGGCTCCTCGGCTGGCTCTGGAGAAGCCTGGAAATTGGATTTCTTTTGGTTTTCTTGTGAACGATGGAGCAGCAATGATTGGCTGGTGATAAATGAGTTGGTGACGGTACTCTGAAGGTGCTAGGTACTGATTGGGGGAAATTGGATAGGCAATGGTTGGCTGGCGCTACTTGCTACAGGCTTGAATGGGTAACTATAGGGTGGAGTGGTTCTGGGGGGATTTTAGGGAGCTTTGATGAGGCTGAAACTCGCTAAACTGGTCTAAAATTTGAGCAGAAAGGACTGGAAATGAGGTAGATGTTTGGAGTCATTGGCTATGCTAAACAAATTCATTCAAGCATAGAATAGGCTATGAACTTGAGTGTTTGGATTTGAGATTCGGCAAATTTGGGTGGGTCATCGGTTAATGTTTCAGAGCTTCTGTTTAGCCAACTGCTTGTGAATAATGATCAATAATTTGAAGTGAATAAGGGTTGGAAAATCTATTTAAGTTTTAAACCTGCTAGCCACAAGTTTCTCGATTTGAGGATGAAAGATGATACATTTCTCCAGTTTTTCTAGTTTGGTGACTAGGTTTGGGTAAAATTATAGAGAGCATTAATGAGGCTGGAGTTAGCCAAACGGGTATAAAATCTGAGCCTGAGCGAAAAGGGCTGGAATTAAGCAGGAGTTTAGAGTCATAAACCATTGCAAATAAATTGGCCGTGGTGAACTTGGCTGATTGATTCCGCGGATTCGGGTGGGGCATCTATTCTATTGATGTTTCAAGACTACTTTGAAGCCCGCTGCTCATGATGATTGTCAATGGGAACTCGGAAAGTGGTTTGAAAAATCCAAAAGAGCTCTGGTGCTGTTAGCCTCATTTTTGATAAGAAAATGAAAAAGAATCGAAATTGATTCAAGGAAACACTCCCAGAAAGCCCCTAACCCTCGCCCCATCTCACCCGCCCGGGTGATGTTTCAAATTTAAGCAGCCTTCTCCTGCTCATTCCTCAGCCGCAATCTGAGTCCAAATAAATAATGGCAGATGAATTGACCTGAGGCAGGCTGGGCTGTGGCACGGGTGTAGGCGGAGGGGAGGGCGAAGGCTGCTCTGTGGGAGCAGGGGGCTGGTGGAGGGCGGCGAAGTGGGAGCGGAGGTCGGAGAGGTCGAGGCGCTCCTGGATGAGGAAGGCGGGGAGGGCGCGGGCGATGGAGAGGAGCAGCAGCAGCTCTGGCACCAGCCGGGGGTCCTCCTCTGTTTGAAGGGCTTCCAAGGGGATGCGCTGGGTGGCGCAGAGGATCCTCAATTGGGGGGTGATGGGTTCTGGTTTGAAATAATGGTTGGTATTCGATTGCTTTGGACTGCTTCGAATGTTCGACGGCGGATATGAATTTGGGCAAAGGCGGGGATTTTGAATTTGGATATGATTTTGATATGAATTTGGGCAAAGACGGGCATTTTTAAAGGGCAAGAAAAAGTTTTAAAGCAAATTGCTGCCTCGGCTGAAATATCGGTGGCCATACCCAGCCCTTTGTTGATTCATCATTCCAGGCAACCCGATGCTTCAAATTAACGGCCAATGTTAATATCAGCCTAATCCTTGTTTAATAATTTACCAATACTCTCCCATTCTCCCAATAATTTGCAACAACCGAATTTACACATTTCCACTGAACTCAGTTCCATCAACTATTGCAAACTAAATATACCGCCCTTTAATGATTGCAAGCATAACGATAATTCAAATTAACCGCTAATGGTGATTTTCGGTCAGTCCTTGCTGTCTAATTTACTACAAACATAAATCAAATGATCTCGGTTTCATCAAACATTGCCAACAAAATATACTGCCAACAACAGCAGAACGCCAACTGATAGACGGAGAGAGCGGCGCGTCGATTGGCGCTGCGGAGGAGCGGCAGGGCGGCGAGGAGGGCAGCGCGAGCCTCGGGGTCGCTGAGGTTGGCGAAGAGGTCGGGATGGAGGGCGGCGTCGTTGATGCGCCGCTCTGGCTCCCGCAGTTGGCCGGCCTGCGGGCGGGCCAGGTCCTCCACCAGGCTGCCCACCACTCGGAGCTGGCAAAGATGGAGGTTTTTGATGTTTTTGGGGATTTGGAGAAAATGAGATTTTTGAGCATTTTTGCAAATTGGGAGAAAACGAGATTTTTGTGCATTTTTGCAAATTGGGAGAAAATGAGATTTTTGACCATTTTTGCAAATTGGAAGAAAATGAGATTTTTGAGCATTTTTGCAAAATGAATTTTTTTTATAGGAGATTTTTGGAAAGTTGGAGACAAAAATATTTTAGATACTTGGAGAAGCTGTTGGGAATTTGGAGAAAATTTTATGTTTGAGAAATTTTGCAAATTGGGAAAAAATGAAATTTATGATTTATAGGAGATTTTTGGAAAGTTGGAGAAAATGAGATTTTTGATTCTTGGAGATTGTGTTGGAAATTTGGAGAAAATTAGATTTTTAAGCATTTTTGCAAATTGGGAGAAAATGAAGTTTTTGATTTATAGGCGTTTTTTTCGAAAGTTGGAGAAAATAAGATTTTAGATTCTTGGAGATTGTGTTGGAAAGTTGGAGAAAATTAGATTCTTGATATTTGGAAATTGCTTTGTAAATTGGGGTAAAATGAAATGTTGATTTTGAAGATTTTTTGAAATTTGGGGCATGAGCTTAGACTTTGGAAAAAGAGGGGCTTAGCAGTTGATTGATTTTGTCAGAAGATAAAATGCCAGGGAAGCGAGCGATTGATCATTTATGTGGCGTAGAAATTGTGGCTCAGGTGAAACATCCGAGCGAGAGTCAGCAATAACACACCACATGCGTGTGCGCTAACTTTCCAGGTATGTCTAAGAATGCTGGCAATTTTTGCGAGGCTTTGCCAAAACTTTTTGGCTAGGGTATCGAATAATCTGGCAAATTTTATTCTTCACATAGCCCTGGTTTCTAAAAATTACCAAATATTCCGCGTTCAAAGATGAAAGATGTGTTTATTTTTGGCAAACATTTCCCATTCTTGGCTTTCCCTAGCAAAAGATGCTGAACATATCTTCGAATTTCTCAACCTATTTTTAATGTTGAAAACTAATTTCTCTTGATTTTTTTTACTCACAAACTTTTATTGATTTTCTATCGCTTCTAAATTCCTAGGGAAAAGCTGGCCACCTCAAGGGGCATAAGAAGGTGCAGAAGCTGAGCCAGGAAGTCGATGCGTTCCCGGGCCTCCGCGGCCTGGAACCAGACAAGGGCCTCGGGGCCCGCGACTCCGGACCCCATCGCTTTTCCTCTTTTCTCCCTCTTGCGCCCCTTGAAAAATACTACTCTGAAAAAATCGTGCATTTTGGATTGACCGATTCGATTGCCAGATTCGAAGAACTGTCTGTCAACTACCATGACATAATTGCCTTCAATTACTATTCTTGCTCTTTGATTCTTTAACTACTCTTCTAAACCAATTAAAATTGACCTTCAAAATGTTTTTGTAAGATTGAAAAATCTGTTTCCAAACGGCTCAATCGAAAAGTGTGAAATTTTAGCCGTCAATGGGGTGCCTATTATGACGCGAAAAAGAGGCCTCATGGCAACAGACATTGCGTACGCGCAAACGCCCGGCCCACGTGAGTGGGCGAAGGATAATTTGCTTCCTGTTCCGGTGGGCTGAGAAAGCAACATAAAAAGATTGCTGACAATACTCAACAGAAAATATGATGATGAAAATATGATGATCAATAAATGAAAGAAAGAAGAAAAGGTCATAAAATTTAAAAACATCTACTGCTTGTTTGAAAACCTTTTCTTCTATTTGGCCAAAATATTTTTGTCAACGATTTGGCTGGCAAGGTTTATTCTACCGAACAGCACGCAAGCCCTAAATTTGGCTTTGAAAAAACTCAGAGCTCATAAAAGCGCAATTTCAAATGGGGCCGACGGAGTTGATGAGGTCAGACAGGATGAATAAATAAGCCTTTTTTCCTAAAATTACGCACCAGCGCTCTAATGCATACAGTCCCAATGCCGGCCATTCACCGCTGTATCCAATCAAAATCGGGGCTGAAAGCGAAACCGAAAGATCGCATTTCGCGGAAAAGTTTGCCCGGAAGCGGGGAGTTTTTTTTGCCGCGACGGCATCTTGAGGAGGAGCGGCACTTAGGAGGCTTCTTTGCCGGGTTTTTCTCGAGGGCAAGGGAAAGGGTCGGGAATGGTGTTGCAAGGCAAAGTCCAAGCGGGACATGTCGCAGCTGAGGGAATGCAAATAGGGGAACAGCCGTGTGCAAATAGGCTGGGGGACTTTGAAATGAGGCTCAAAGGGTCGTTAGAATTTAAACGAAAATAATTGAGGCAAATTATCGCGTGTGAAGCTATTAAGAGCTGGTCAAGGGAGGCATGGAGGCGTGCAAAATGCGCGCGGCCAACTTGTCTGTCTTCGCGCCCCCCTAATTTCCCCCCCCCCCCCCCCCCCCCCACACTCTGCCTTTTTCTATAATCGCATCACTGGGCCAAGCCTGAGTCTACACCGCCCACGAGCTGCTTCATCAAATAGAAGCTGTCAGCAGGAAGTCTCTGGGAGAAAAAGAGCCAGCTCAAACTCAGCGATTGAATGGGAGTGGAGGAAGAGTGGAGAGAGAGGAAGAGGCCATATGGTCGAAGGGGCTTTTGTGGAGGGGCTGGGGACTGGAGGCACTGGTGCTAAGGGTAGATATTGCAGCTGCGTGGGCGGCTGCCATTCTCCTGCCTAGCAGCGCCTACCGTAGGTCGGAGCTGAGGAGGCCATTTTTAAGGCACTCTTTTGAGGCTGGGAGTTTAGGGAAGGCGCTTCTTTGAAGGATGAATGCTCCTAATGATTCATCCTTATTCATTCAATAATTCTGAACCAAAAGAATTCTAATTTTATCGTCTTTGTTATTCTTTGTCGCATTCTTATCGCATTATTTGTATCTTTTCGGCGAAAATCTTGCAAGCTCGGTGAGACGGAAAGTTGTCCACATCTGTTTTGCATTTGCAGTCATTGCACAGCAGCATCTTACAAAACAAGTCCCTCTAAACTGAATTCACAGCCGGATAGTCTTAATACTAGGATCCAGCTTAATGTACAAATACAAGTGTTTCAATGCGCGGGTTATAGATAGATGAAATGGTTCGCAACATGTGCTTAGTCCTCGCGCAAAAATGTAGCGCAGGGGAATGGTCGGATTGCGTCAACACGGAATCGCTTAGAAAAATAAGCAAACTAAAGCATTCGAAGTAATCGTCTGATCATTGTCTGAACGGGCTGCCAAGATGCTGCCTTTGCTCCTTATGTTTCTCTTTTCTGGGCTGTCAACGGGTAAGCAACTTTTAGTCCAATGAATGAAACCAGCTGACAGTATCCAATTATAGCTTTTGATTAATTTTTAGGTATAGGCTAGTAAAATCCATCATCTAAGAGTATAGGCTAGTAAAATTAAAATCCAATTTGTGAAGGGCTAAAGATTTTGCAATGAGTCACCTATCTTTAGCGCTAAGGATTTTGCAGTCAGTTGGGTCAATACAGACATTGTACCCAATCATTGTTTTCAGGAGAGGCTTCCCGGTTCAGTCCAGGCTGCTATTCATATGATCACTGAGAATCCACCGATAATCTCGGTGGATAATTTTTTTCCGTTCAGATGAAATCACTGACAAATCAGTGTATTTATGGACTGAAACCAATTTCTGCTTAATCGATAATAACAGCTTGACAATATCAAAAATGGATTAAATGAATAGAAATTCATCAATACTGAACTTTGCGTGCTACTTAGGAAAACGGGCTAAGGTGTAGCATGCGTACAAGGAGGGGAATACTGTGCATTTCTCAAAGGCAGTTAAAGGGTAGAACGCTGTAGGCTGGGTACTAGAAGTGTAATTTTTGGATGTGCTGGTATTTAGTGCTGGTATGCTGGTATTTATGGATGATATGTTTCTGGACTGGTGATGACCAGTCCAAGACTTACGTTGTTAGTCTTAGTTTTGTCTTAGTCCAATTGAATTACAGAGCACTTACGTTTTATGATGACAGTCGTCAGTTGTCAGTGTCAGTCACTGATATTGAAATAAATGCTTTAGGAAATATTCAGAAAAGGAAACAAGACAATTTTTGAACTGCCGCCCTCAGCTTGGGAAATAAAAAAATGTCAGAAAACCAAAACACTAAGAGAGTATTGAGACAACACTTGGAATAAACAAAGAAAATTCTAGGTCTGAGTTGCCTTGGGAGGAGGGGGGGGGGCAAACCATTGGGGGGGAGGCAAACACGAGGGGAGCAAACTCGGGGGGTGGGGCAAACACGTGCGTTCGTAAAGACAGAATTATTCGTAAAGAAAATAGTAAAACCCACAACAGCCATGGATATTTACTCTTTTTATATGTCTACTTACCTTAAATCATGTTTAAAAGTCACCAGAATCAATAAAACATGCCTACTTGGCCTGGCCGATAACTGCCCGACAGCCCTACCCCTATCGGGCAAATGTCGGTGATATTGGGTATTAAATGAATTGAACCTGATTTATCGGTGATAATCACTGTCAATGTCTTAATCGACATGTCACCGATATGTCGAGCAAAAATGAATGGGAATTTGGCAATATCACCGACAACTGCCCCTTTTATGAATACCCCTGAAATTGTCGGTGATATTGCCTGACTCATATGAATGGCACTATTAAATGAATAGCGGCCAGTACAGAAGCAGTCTTCGGCAAACAACGCTTCAAGCTACAGCACTCCAGCCCACAGCACACCAGGTGACGACCCACCGTTCAATTGCCGATGGAAGAGACAATTCCCTCCCATCGCAATTCTGGCCTTTGATACACGAATAACTAATTGGCCTGGCGCGAGGGAGCAAAGCGACCGTCAGCGCCCAGGCCCTCTTTTCGACCCAGGTGTATGTTTTGAGGGTTAATGCTAGATCTTGAAATTGATAAGGCTCCTGCTCCTCACAGAAGAATCCAATCGCTTTGATTCGTTTTGCATTGGAAAAAGCATCCTCGAATTAGTCTACACTCGCGAGAAACTGCCAAAAAGTTTACAATTTGGTATAGAAAAATGCAAAACAAAGTGCCGTCCGAACTCCTTCCCTGCTGCCCTGCTGCCCTGCTGCTGCTGCTTCGCATCTGCTAATGAACGAGAGTAGGTATTCATTCGATTCATTCGACCCCCCCCCAACCCTTTACTTGATGATAATACTTCAGTTAAACTACGCAGAGTCATATGCACCAGTGGTGTAGTGGTGTAAGCGATTGGACAGCTAAATGTAACTGGCAAGTTCGATTCCTTCTCATACTTTCATTTTTTTTTGTATTTTTGACAGGAAGTAAAGCTCTTTTCTCCCAAAATCGATTGCCCCGAGTGTAAAAACAAGAAGATTTTGTTTTTTTCCAATTTTTTTTGTTTGCAAATAATTTCAATAAGGATTTTTAATTTTTAGAATTTTTTAAAAATAATTTAAAATATTAAATAAAATTTTAACTAAATTTATAACATACACTTTAAAAAACACAGACAAAAACAAAAATTTTATTTTTGCATGTTTGGCAAGCCAAAAGTAAGCTCTTTTCTCCCAAAATCGATTGCCCCGAGTGTAAAGCCAAGGAATTTCCCAATTATTTTGTGTTTGCCAATAATTTTCCGTAGCATTTTTCATTTCTAAAACTTTTTAAATTAATTCATTTATTCATTAATTACTTTTTACGTATATATTTATTGATCTAATAAAATTTTAACTAAATATATAACCAACAATATAAAAAACGGACATATATTTGACATAATTTTATTTTTGCATGTTTAAAGTTGAGGAAATAAAAGGTACCATCGGCAAGCCGAAAGTAAGCTCTTTTCTCCCAAAAATCAACTGCCCCGAGTATAAAGACCAGGAAATTTTCCTACTACTAATGGAATCTGCTGTGTCATCTGTATTTTGTTTGAGCGCGCATGAAAAGAGCCCTGGAACTGCGCGCGAAAACAAAATGCAAATGCCCCACAAGCAGATTCCATTAGTAGTAGGAAAATTTCCTGGTCTTTATACTCGGGGCAGTTGATTTTTGGGAGAAAAGAGCTTACTTTCGGCTTGCCGATGGTACCTTTTATATTTACTCTATTGTATAGTGTAAAAGGTAATAAATTGAATAAATAAATAAATAAATAAATAAATATATAAATAAATATATAATAAAACACAAGCTTGAATCAGTCATACAAATATCTGATCAGTTAGTCATGCTAATCTGCCATAAAGTTAGAATATTACAATGGTGAAATTTTTTTGGGCTTTCTTAGCTTTTTAGTAAAGTTCGAAACACTGAAGCGGGGATTCACCATTTCAGTAATGATATGTCTGGTTTTAATGACATCATTGACTTCAGGAACGCAATGCAAAGATTGTTTCAATAATTTTTTTAAATATATGGAACACTTCACGCTCAAGTATGGTGCGAACTTGAATGATCTCTTCGATTTGCTGCCTAGGATCAAGCGTGTGTGCAGGTACTGCAGGCCTATATGTTCAAGTTGAATGCTGATTTTTCCATCCAATTGTAGGGCGAACGGCAAATACGAAAATTGTCTAAATTCCTGCTCAGATGATGGGGAGCTGTACGTAAAATATGGGGCTCCCTACGCCTACCTCTGCAACGAGCACAAGATGGGTAGAAAGGGACCCTGTAGCTTGCTGCTGTGTCAATTACACGGCTGCTTACAGATTTTATCACCAACAAGGTCTGCATAGAGGGAACCAAAGCAAAAGTCCGAAATCAATGCATCTGTCCGCACCCGTGGCTCTCCGATTTCTGCAAGTAGCCGCTTGTTTGCCGATATCTTGGCGTATGATGATGACCAGAAGAGAGCTTGCAGACACTGGCAATGCATGGCCACCTGCGAGCCGCCGATCGTGGCCCAGGAGTGCAACGACGCGGCTGGCCAGCTCGTCCAAGGCTTCTATCCCGCCCTTGCTCGTCAATCGATCGCCCAAGATACCCGTTAGCTGCAATCCTGGCCAGTCTTCTCAGCCTCATGCATTCTGTTCCCCAGTGAATAAAGACAAAGTTCCACGGGCCTGCCGCGATCTGGAGGCCTCCAGGGGCCAATTCGGCAAGAACGGGTCAAATCCTTGCCGAATTGGGGCTAGGAAACACGGTGTTATGGGCCGGAAAACACATAACACCGTGTTTCGTGTCAACCCCTATTCGGCAAGCGACACGCAGTTGTGGGTTTTCCGACCCCTAACTAAGTGTTTCTCAACCCCGATTCGGAAAGGATATTGCTAGTTATCCCTTTTGTTATGAAGCCTTGCGGGAGCGATTAGGACACAGGATCTCATAGACTTGAGATATAGCTTGTATGTAACATGCACTTTTCACCTTGCATTTTCTTTTTTTGATAAATGATAGGCTATTTGCACATTAACTCGAGATAATCATTTGCATTTACAATGTCATTTTTGAAAACCTTTGTTGAAAAAAATTATGATGACTGTACTGTTATTGATGTTAATTGCGTTGGCCCTACATTGCGTTGGCCCTAAATCTTGATATTTGAAATGTTTAATTTTTTTCCATTTTGCCGCGTTTTACACCTAGTCCTATTTTCCACCAATCCACCATTGGCCATGCAAAGCAAAACAGACTTATCAGTGATAGCTGGTATTATCTTGTTTTTAATTTATGCTGTCCTACTGTCATATATAGGCCCTTGCCCCAGAATGTTCTTATAATTGATTTCTTATAATTTTTTATAAGTGTGCGAAATTGATTTGATTGATTTTTTTCTCCGTTTTGTCACGGTAACCCCCACCTGCTCATTATTTCAATATTTCATAGTTACAAATGCCTTTTTTTCTCCTATCCTTTTCTGTTTAAAGTTGGGTGTTGACAACTAAAACAAACTTCCCAAATTGATCCAAAACGAAGCATAGTGGAAAGCTCACGATTACATTTGAAACTTAACATGTTCTTTAATAACTAATGGATCCATATGACAAGCAAGGCGAGTAAACAAAGTTTTTAAAAAATGCTCAGTTTATAAATTTTTATCCATTTTTGCTCAAAAATAACACCAGAAATGGATTCCTGGTCCAAAACTACCTATATATAAGCTTATTTGGTCAATTTATGGCATATAATGGCCCTGTAATTATGTCTAGAAGTTGGGTGTCGCTCTGTCCGACCCTGGTAGGGGGCAGGGTCGGAAAACACCCAACTTCGTGTCGACCCCCACCATTGACACGTTGTTGCCGAATTGGGGTCAGGTGTGTGTCGGAAAACACTGACCCCGACACCGACACCGACCCCGACACGCAACTGCGTGTCTAGTACTTAAGCGACACCGACCCAGTCTTGCCGAATTGGCCCCAGGTTCGGTCCAGCACAGCAACAGCCCCCAGCCGACAACTCACCAGACCAGAGCCCTGCAGACCAGAGCCCACCAGACCTGAGCCCACCAGACCTGAGCCCTGCATACCCGAGCCCTCCAGACCTGAGCCCACCAGATGACAATCTTCCAGACTTCGACCCTCCAGAAAACAACGATCCAGACGTCAACCCTCCAGACTTCGACCCCTCAGATGTCGACCCACCGCAGCGACAGTTCGATCCGCCATGGATGAAGGCCGGAGGCAAGGCTTTCCCAGCCCTTCTGCTTCTCCTCCTGCCCGCCTTCTGTCTCTTGGCCGGACTCTAAACAGCCCTTTCAGACGCTCTGCTTTTTCCACCCACTCCTTTTTACAATTCATCCCCTACCCATTGCTGTTGTCAGAGCTCGCTTGAGTTCTTTGGCTGTTTCTATTTTACTTTCCGCTGATATAGTTTCGACAAGAAAAAATATTGTGCCTTAATCTTTGGGTCAGAATAAGGGTTGTTGTTGCAAAAGCTATGCTAGATTTGATGCACGGGTGTTCTAAAAGCGCACTTCGATTCAAAAAGACAGAGTATGGCTGAAAGTGCAGCGACAATTTCAAGTTAAAGGTTATTGCCCAATTTTGTCAAAAAAGAAAAACAAGCTTGTTTCTTGGTATCTTCACAGTCAAATATCGACAGTGCTGAGTGCTCAAACGAGAATTTTCAGAATACATGGTTTCCAATGTCATTAAGGTTTTTTCCGCCATTCAGCACCTGACCTTTCTAGCTAAGTTGTGTGCTTGTATCATCATTAAGAGAGGTTTTCTGTAAGGTAGAAGAAAGTTCAAAAAATATTTTTACTCGGATTTTTGAAAGTTGTGCTCAAATGATGTGTCATTAAGTGGGATACTTAGCGCAGCAAACCGTTTTTCAAATCTCGGCTTTGTTCCATAGATATTGCCGTTTTTGTGAAACAAGGTCAAAAAATGGGCCAAATTTGCGATTTTTGACTGTTTCTACTTTAAAGAGCCATTACACAAGCTAGGAAAGTTCGTTTCCAAAATTTTCTAGGCTCAGCTATTCCCTAGAATCTAGGCAACATTCTAGTATGCAATTTGCTTACTCTGGATCGTTTTTAGTTACCGTTTTATAGGTTTAAACGCAAAAATGGCCAAAACTAATTCATTCGAAAATCATAAATTTTGCTATTTTTCTCCAAATTTCAAAATAAATGTCACCCTTTTGACACCGGATTCTGAATTTTCAGCAAATTTTGGACCTAGGGGTGTCTTTTTTGTCATCGTATCGATTAGCAGAATTGGATGCCAGTGGCCGAAATTTGGTGATGTCTAGGTCTGGCCCTATGTTATAACATAGGAGGATTTATCTGGAATGAAATTTTGGCACTAAAAAACTTCCTATTCCTAAGGATTTCGATATGAGCCAATTTCCTTTTCAGGGCATCTTACGACAACCCTAAGGAAGCTACCCATGCATACAGATTGCATGTCAGTTCATTATATTAGTAGAAAAAGATTCTTATTTGAGAGCAAGTCCCGATTTCGCCCTATGTTATAACATAGGCCAAAAATGACCAAAAAATTTTTGGTCTTGAAATTTGATTTCAATGCCCAAAACTCAAAGTACAAACTCTATTACATCCAAAAATAACATTTTTGTAGCCAGTTATTGAAATTTTGCATCTTACATCGGTGGTCGAAAAATGTTATTTTAGACCAAAAAATGACCAGATTTGGCTGCAGCCTGTTTTGAATTTAAACATAAACTCAGACAATTTATGTTATTTTTGGATGTAATAGAGTTTGTACTTTGAGTTTTGGGCATTGAAATCAAATTTCAAGACCAAAAATTTTTTGGTCATTTTTGGCCTATGTTATAACATAGGGCGAAATCGGGACTTGCTCTCAAATAAGAATCTTTTTCTACTAATATAATGAACTGACATGCAATCTGTATGCATGGGTAGCTTCCTTAGGGTTGTCGTAAGATGCCCTGAAAAGGAAATTGGCTCATATCGAAATCCTTAGGAATAGGAAGTTTTTTAGTGCCAAAATTTCATTCCAGATAAATCCTCCTATGTTATAACATAGGGCCAGACCTAGACATCACCAAATTTCGGCCACTGGCATCCAATTCTGCTAATCGATACGATGACAAAAAAGACACCCCTAGGTCCAAAATTTGCTGAAAATTCAGAATCCGGTGTCAAAAGGGTGACATTTATTTTGAAATTTGGAGAAAAATAGCAAAATTTATGATTTTCGAATGAATTAGTTTTGGCCATTTTTGCGTTTAAACCTATAAAACGGTAACTAAAAACGATCCAGAGTAAGCAAATTGCATACTAGAATGTTGCCTAGATTCTAGGGAATAGCTGAGCCTAGAAAATTTTGGAAACGAACTTTCCTAGCTTGTGTAATGGCTCTTTAAAGTAGAAACAGTCAAAAATCGCAAATTTGGCCCATTTTTTGACCTTGTTTCACAAAAACGGCAATATCTATGGAACAAAGCCGAGATTTGAAAAACGGTTTGCTGCGCTAAGTATCCCACTTAATGATACATCATTTGAGCACAACTTTCACAAATAGAAGTTTTAGTTCATAAAGGCTTCAATTCGTCAATGTTTTCGTTTGAATAGAAGTCAGTGGAAGCTTTCATTTGTCATTTGTGAATCAGCTTGGAAGGAATTTTTTTTATTGTTTAGTCGGAATATTTTTTCACAATTTTTCATCGGCACTGAGGACTGAATCCATTTGTTTTTATTATGATTTAAAAATTTAGATAAAATCCTTGCCATGATTGCCTTTTGGTCCCTTGATTTTATTGCGCGGCCGCAGGCCGCCTGCCGCGGAGGGCAGGGCAGTCAGAGCAAATCGCCTGTTCCGACAAGTGAAGTAAGTTATGGATCGTTCAAGCGCATCGATTAAAGATTTTGGGATTAAGGCAAATCCTGCCTAGCTATGAAACATCACTAACGAGGGTGTCCAAAAGCAAGGTATCGATTTGCACAGCTGGGGGACGGGAGCCTATTCACCTGTCGCAGTGCATGCAAAGGTAGGGGCAATCGAAGCTGCGGCTTTTTGAGCTAAATCAGCTAAGAATCAGCTAAAGCAGCAGATCTCATGAGCTTTTTGAAGCAAAATGAATGAAAAGTCAATGCAGTAGAAGTAGCAGTAGCAGTAGAATCCAGCAGTTTCCAAAAATTGAGATGGAGTCATCTGTTGAAGGAATGACAAGAACTAACATCAAATTATTTCCCTTTTTAAGTCTGCCAAATCTGCCGCAACAAATTATCATCCCCATAGCAAACCATTTTTTAAAAGCCGATACCACGATATTTTCGATTTCAGCCTTCTACGATATTGTTAGCACTATAAAGGCATGGTTATGGTTAGTCTAGTGAGTTCCCTGATGCGCAAATGCAAAATAAAGCAAAGGTAAATGTTGTGTGAATAACATAGAATAACTTTAATCGTTTATTTTTTCACGACGAATGACGAACGCGTTCTGAATCTACCTTGCGAGATGCTCTTGGGAAAATCTACCTTCTGAATCCACCTTGTACCTCACAGATCTATCTACCTCACAGAGCAGCATCTTACAAAAAGATTTTCTGTAAACTGAAATCCAAGCAAGATATCCTTAATTCCAGCAAAAAGGCCTCAATTCATGTTTCAAATTTGCGGTTGGGTCTAAATCTATGAAATGGCTCGCAACATGCGCTTGGTCCTCGCGCAATATGGCAGCACAGAGGGGAGGCCGGATTGCCTCAACACAGTCGTTTAGAAAAATTGGTAAGCTCCAGGATTTGAAGTGTTAGTTTAAACTGGCTGCCATGATGCTGCCTTTGCTCCTTGTGTTTCTCTGCTCTGGGTTTTCAGCTGGTAAGTAATTTTCAGTCCAATTTATTCAACCAGTCGGCATTGTCCACTTATCGCTTTCGATTAATTTCAGGATTGTGCAATAAGGATTAGGGTCACAAATCAATCATGTAAGAGCATAGAATAGTAAAACTAAAACCTAATTCATGGAGGGCTAAGGAGTGTACCATGCAGTGGCGGATATAGGATTTTGGTTCGGGGGAGAAATTTTTGGTCAACATTTATATTACAGGGTGTTCACGTTAACAGGCAACCTTGAATTTGCTGATCTATTTCTCCAGCCCACAATAAGCTAAAAAGTTGAAATTTGGTAGGACTCTACCTCCAACCCTCCTTTGTTTGTATATAAATTTGTGGCTCAATCCGTTGAGAATAACTTGAGAAATGGTCATTTTTGTAAGGTCACCCAAAACTGACAGTGTTCTTTTTTAAAATCTAAATTTGAGGAACGATTTCTAAGCCAAATATAAGCCGTTTAGGCTCAAAATTGTAGGCAATAAAGTACTAAGGGTCCTTAACAAACATGTAAATTTTTAGATCTCTAGCTGCTTCCTGTGTCAAGAAACAGCCTCCGACGTAGAGTCAATTTTCCCGCTTCCTTTTGTTCCATAGCATTTTCCATCTGGGCTGAGCATAAACATGTACGTCGGAGGCTGTTTCTTGACACAGGAAGCAGCTAGAGATCTAAAAATTTACATGTTTGTTAAGGACCCTTAGTATTTTATTGCCTACAATTTTGAGCCTAAACGGCTTATATTTGGCTTAGAAATCGGTCCTCAAATTTAGATTTTAAAAAAGTACACTGTCAGTTTTGGGTGACCTTACAAAAATGACTATTTCTCAAGTTATTCTCAACGGATTGAGCCACAAATTTATATACAAACAAAGGAGGGTTGGAGGTAGTTTGGTACCAAATTTCAACTCTTTAGCTTATTGTGGGCTGGAGAAATAGTTCATCAAAGTCAAGCGCTGCCTGTTAACGTGAACATCCTGTAGACTAAATTAGACAAGATGTATCTAAAAGGGTGAAATTTTGCCCCTTCCTGAAAGTTTCGGGGGGGGGGGAATTCTCCTCCCCTCTCGAAATCCGTTCGGGGGGGTGTGGGCTTCCCCATGCCCCCCCCCCCCCACTATCTCCGCCACTGGTACCATGCCTATACTTTAATGCTATGCCCTATAGATTATGCAGTCATTGGGGTCAAGTCAAGACAGGCATTCTACCCAATCATTGTTTTCAGGAGAACACTGCCTTAAGTGTCGCCAAACATCCAGCGACAAAATCGACCAAATCACGGGTGGCAATGGGGCCCAGTTGAAGCTCTACACTTTGCTGTCTATGCTCAAATCTGTGTGCAGGTACTGCAGGCCTGTGGACCACATGAATGCTAGCTCATGCAATTGAAGTGAATATTACAATTTCGCTAACTGCCTGAAGTCCTGCTGGGGCGATGAAGAGGCGGGCAGGAAACATGCCTCCCTCTACGCCTTCCTCTGCAACCAGAACCAGGCTGGTTGGAAGGCGCCTCTTTGCAGTGGTGAGCAAATGGAAAATAACATTTCGCGAAGCTGAAGGGCAGGGGGCGGGGCGAGAGCGTAGTCGCTGCGCTCTCGCCCCGCCCCCTGTCCCTCAGCGGAGCGCATAGGGGTCAAGCGTGGCAATCTAGATTTTCAGGTCAGTTTCCTTGTTTCTCCTACATTTAATTTCCATTTGCTCATCACTACCTCTTTGTTTACGGCTGCACCAATTATGCCACTTGCAGCCTTTGTATATACGCCTGCTGGGGACTGCATCCGGTTGAAGACGAAAGCTAAATTCCAATCTCAATGCATACCAGCCTGTCAGAGGAGCGCGGAGCTCAGCTGCGAGTGGGCGCTTGTTCGCCGATTTCCTGGCGCCTTGACTAGAGAGAGCTTGCAGGCAGTTTCAATGCCTCGCCACCTGCCAACTGCGCATCGTGGACAGCGACTGTGACGAGGACGCCAACCGACTCATTCGCGGCTTCTACCCTGCCCTGGCTAGAACAGTGATCGCCGACTTTGAGAGTTAGTCCTGGGATAGCTTATCCTGGACTCATCCATTCTGGTCCACAGTGGGTCAGAAAGACGTTCCACGGAGCTGCCGCGACCTGGCGGCCTCCCGGTTCAGTCCAGCACAAAAGCAGCCTCCGGAAGTCAAAGCTCCTGACAACAACCCTACAGGTTCTCTTTTTTGACCAAAGCACAAAACGTGCCGGACGCTTGAGCCTCAGAATTACTGTCTTTGATGGACTGGCCACAACAAACATGGTATCGGTTCATATTTTGCAAAATCCGTAATAAAGGTGCTTGGTGATTAAAAGGGGACCATGCTTCTGCTCGGTTCTATGGCAATTCTCTCTCATGAAAATTCCTTCCTGAAAGTTCCCTCACGTCTATTACTTCTTGACGACTGCCTCCCAAAAATTCCCTCCCGACGGTCCCCTTTCCAGATAATTCCCTCCCCACAGTTCCCTTTCATGTTAGTTCATATTATATTAATTCTTTATTGACAAAAACTTGTGAAAACTCATCATAAAGTTACAGAATTCTAGATAAAATTGGAGAGATATCTATCTACGGGAATTTTTCTACGAGGTAACTGTTGGGAGTGGATCCTCGGGAGGGAATCATCGGGACGGAATGGACAGGAGGCAATGGTGCTGGTAGGGAAGTGTCATGGTACTGATCTGCTCGCACGGACCCAATTCCGGGCAGGCCAGGCATTGTATACCGTCATTAACTTCAGGAGGGCAGTGCAAAGATTGTGTCGCAACAGCATATCAAAAATTGAATGAAATCCTTGGTGATGGCGACCCCTTTGACCTCTTCAATTTGCTGCATTCGTTCGAGTCCGTGTGCAGGTATTGCCGACTTGCGTTCAAATTCAGTGCTGATTTTTACCATCCAATTGAAGTGCGCATGAGGATTTCGAAAATTGCCTTCCCCTTGACACCTGCCTGTCTGATGAGGAGCAGGCCAAAAAATCTGCCTCTCCCTACGCCTACCTCTGCAGCGACCACAAATCTGGTAGGAAAAGGTCTATTAGCTAAAACCGAGCCAATTATCCAGCTTACAGATTTTATCCGGAACAAGGACTGCATAGAGGGAACAGAAGCGAAGTTGGGAGCTCGATGCAAGGACTGCGTGACGAGCTTCAGCGATCCTTGCAAGTGACCGCTTTTTTGCCGATTCCCTGGCACCTGAGGATGACTAGAAGAGAGCTTGGAGGCTGTGGCAATGCTTGGCCACCTGCCAGCCGCCGATCGTGGCCCAGGAGTGCAACGAAGGGGCTGGCCAGCTCGTCCGCGGCTTCTACCCCGCCCTGGCTCGATCTTGGATCGCACAACGCACCAGTAAGCTGCAATCCCGGCCAGTCTTCTGAGGCTTATGCCTTCCATTCGCCAGTGACTCAAACGGCAGTTCCACAAAGCTGCCGCCAACTGGAGGCCTCCCGGTTCGGTCCAGCACAGAAAGAGCCTCACTATCCAGCAGACAACAATCGTCCAGACCAGAGCCCTTCAGATACCAACCGCCCAGCCTACAAGCATCCAGTTTACGACCCTGATCCAGCGCAGCCAACGATCGATCCCCGATGGGGGAAAGCTGGGACCCAGGCTTTCCCAGCCCTTCTGCTTCTCCTCCTGCCCGTCGTCTTTCTCCTGGCCGGACTCTAAACAGCCCTTTTAGAAGCTCTGCTTTTTCCATCCACACCCTTTCACAAATCATTCCCTACCCATTGCTGCTGTCGGAGCTTGCTTTAGTTGTTTGGCTGTTTCTTCTTTACTTATTTTCCGCATTTCCCACGAAGAAAATATCTGTGCGTCAATGCCAATGAAGCGGATGATGAAGACTTTCCAGCGCAATTTTTAGCCTTGTAATGCTGATGCGGCACAAACACATTGTTTGGTCAATGAGATACAAATCTTGGTTAGGGTACAGTTTGCGTTAAAAATTACGCAAAAAATTTCAGATTTTAACCTGCTTGGAGCTTTTTAGCTTTTTAATTTCAGCTTCCTCTATCTAAATGAGTAAATGGAGTAAACCTACTTTGAAATAGGACTTTGCGGGGTGTGCCTGGGTCGGCAGCAACTCCATTAGGAAATTTGTTTTGCTTTTCCTAGAAAGAATCGAAGAATTTATAAATAATCGATTTCTCATGTATTTGTTACTTTGAGAAGCTTTTCAGAAAAGGTTGAAAACATTTGTCACAATTATAGCCGTTATTAAGAGAGCTTTTGTGAGAGGTCAAAAAGTGGGACGGACAAAAATTTTTACCCCCCTTTTTTATGAAACGTAGACATGTTTTTAAAACTTGGTCGAGTATGAGTGGTCAAAACAGAAAATTCGATTTTTGGCGAATTTATGAAGGTTAAAAAACGGCCGATTTTTTAATCATCTATAACTCTCGATCTGCTTGACGGGTTTCAATAATTTGACCACCATTCGAACCGTCCCATTGAGGAGAATATTTTATTTTTTTTATTCGTATCTCTACGATCACTTCTTGCCAAGTTATTCACAAAAAATCATTTTTTCAGTTTTCAACATTTCACAAATTTATAATTTGGCGGAAATGAAAAAATGGGGTCTCATTTGGCGCAAATGAATTTTTACTTCGAAATTTTTTCCTTCAAAAATTCGCCAAAAATCCAATTTTGTGGGTTGACCTCTTATACTCTACCAAAAGTCTTAAAAGCATGTCTACTTTTCATAAAAAATATAAATAAGGGAAGTAACAATTTTTGTCCGTCCCCTTATTTCAGATATTTGACCTTCTCAGAAATGCTCTCTTAAAGAAACAAGCAACGCAAGTTCAAATAAACTAATCTTCGTTCTTGGTCTTAAGGTGCCATGCCAATCAAGTTTGTTATTGAAATT
Source organism: Ptycholaimellus sp. GST1_10 (assembly GCA_030248095.1). Classification (NCBI taxonomy): domain Eukaryota; kingdom Metazoa; phylum Nematoda; class Chromadorea; order Chromadorida; family Chromadoridae; genus Ptycholaimellus; species Ptycholaimellus sp. GST1_10. Next base: position 16,841 of record JASANA010011714.1, on the reverse strand, counting down.
GTGAAATTTTTTGATTCAATGTTTTCTCTTAACTTTTCTTACCTTTTAAATGGTTGGTACCTTTCAAATTTGATTTGATCTTAGCATACAGCGATCATTGAGCATAGCTTGGGTTTTAAGGTGATGAAATTTAATTTACAACTATAATCAGTCAATTTATGTTAAGCAAATGTGCCACCTTACGAACAAAGCTACCAGAGGGGTCCGTGCTTATGCTCCGTCATGCGCATCATCATCATCATCAGTTTTACTCCGAATGTACGGATGCACGAATACTCCGAACCGAATGCGCATATATTAAAAGTAATATTGTTTCTCACCGTTGAGATCAGAAAATACTTTTGGCTACGCTTTATGGGATCGTTCCGCTAACTATTGCTAAAAGAATCAGCTTCATGAAATTATGGGATCTCGGTCTTCATTACGGTCTTCATTGCGAAAGAGAAGGAGCAGGGCGATTGCAATGCCAATGTTGCCGGCGAAATGAAGCGAGGCTAAAGCAACGCCTACTGTTCCAGCTTCCTGGGCCCAACGAGATCCAAGTTTATCTGGCTCTACTGCTCTCTGTAAACAAAACCATAGAAACTCGTATAATTTTGTGGAATTTGACTAGGATGTATTTGTATCATCATTTACTTCCTATGGTTTTATTAATAGAGTTGGCTATGAACTATAGGCCACACTTTTACCTGAAAAAAGAAGCTGAAAGTGCGAATTTGACCCCAATACAATTGGCCTATAAAGTGACATTCATGTTTCATAAATTTATAGTAGTTGATTATTGATAAAACAAAAAATTTGGGGGTTACTGTATTTTTAATTGGCCGATTCTCCCTTTTTCATAACTAGGTATTATTGGCTATCGCCAAGATGCGCGGCCTTTGTTCCAGGCCACGTAATAACCTATAGCTACGTTACAAAACTTTTCAATTCGCATGGTTGATACGTACCTGCCAAAATTGAGCTGCTTTTATTGAAAAACCATGTATTTATGGATGTTCGAATTTTGAAACATTAAGATTTCAGGTAGTTGACTATGAATCAAGAAAAAAATTTTTGTCAGTCTTCTCAACTTTCAGATATCACCATGACAAATTTACATGGCAAAATACAACTAATTTCATCGAATTACCAACGATTTATGCATGTTCAAATTTTCGAAACATCAAGAATTTGGGTTTTTGACTATAAATCAAGATATAATAAATATTTCAAAAATTCCTTTTGCCAGCTTTAAGATACTATATTGATGGATGTACCTGCCAAAAGTCAGCTGATTTCATTGAAAAACAATGAAATTATGCATGTTCAACTTTTTGAAACATCAAGATTTTGGGTTTTGACTATAAATCAAGAAATAATTAATATTTTGGAAATTCAATTTGCCAGCTTCAAGATATCACATTGACGGACGTACCTGCCAAAATTCAGCTAATTTCATTGAAAAACCAGTGATTTATGAATTTTCGTATTTTGAAACATCAAAAAATTGAGTTTTGGGTCAAAATCAAAAATTACGCCGATCACAGAAAAACGTCCCGAGGCACCACCCAGAGGGACCTTCATGCAAAAGTTGAGCCAATTTCGTTGAAAAACCGAGGAGTACAGCTCTGCGACATATATATATACTAGTAATATGGGTCAGTGGCCGCGCTTCGCGCGGCCACACTTTTAAATCCTTCACAGCATATGAAATCATCAATTTTAAGTTATTTATTGATGCAAAAAATATGCAAATATGCAAAAATATTTTAAATATGCAATCCAATAACTGGTGTCTATTTAAAACAATAACAATAAATTATTGCTGAAACTTATTGCTGGCTGCCTGAGGAAGTTGCTGGCGCAGAGAGAGAACGGCTGTTCGCTGAGGCCCAGCACCTTCTGGAGAGCGATCAAGGCATCATTTTCTGACCACATTTCACTGCTGTGATGTCACTGGCTGTGATTTCGCTATTTGCCCATTTGGAGTCAGCCGATAGGCTGCTCCTTTGCTCCTCAGCATAAAACTGAGTTCCCCGAAAAAAAAATTGATTTCTACAGAGAAACAGAGAGATCAGCATATAAAGTTCATACAGTTTAGGAAACTCTGCTGATCGAAAGCCAAACTTTAAAAAGATCAAGGACTTTAAACATTGCATTCGCATAAAGTCAGAATGATCTGTCCCTGATTTCTGCATATCCCTACTAATTAATACCCTGCAACATCCGCTCACTGAGTAGGGCCAAAATCGCGAAAATTGACTTTACTCAAAGAGAATTTTTAATACAATAGTTACCAAAAGTTGAATAAGTAAAAAGATTGTCATAAAGAGAATTGTTTTGCCTTGAATTTAAAAAAAAGTCCGACAGAAAAAGTTAAAAACTCAATGAGTTACAAAGGCGTAAAGTCAAAAAAGGGGCAAAAATGACAAAATTCGACACGTTTTCAATCATAAATTGCTTTTAAGGAAAAACGGCGAGGACCGTAAGGCATATTTTGCCAAACTTTCCAAGATCTATCCAAAATGCTATCATATGCCTAGGTACACTTAGAATACATCCCACCCGAGGTACCCTCCAAAAATGGCATCACCCGTATTATATAAGATATATATATATATATATGCGGACAGACGGACGAAAAATGATGTAACTGCTTAAGCGGGCCTTGGCCGCCCGCCGCTTCGGGCAGGGCGCCAGAGCTCCTCCGGCCTCCGCACCCATGCCCTACGGCCTCCGGAGCTCTGACTGCCATGCCCTGCGCGGCAGGCTGCCTTCGGCCGCGCAAAAAATGTCATACACTCATAATAGATAAACTCATAAAAGTTTTATTAAACCTTACTTCATTGGCCTTTAATCCACCTAAAATTCATCTACATCTACTCTACTTTTAATAAATGTCTCAATTTGTCTGCACAAGAACCACCTTATTGAATGCAGCATATCGCAGAAGGAAGCTTGCATTGACGATCACACAAGGCGTAATAAAGGACATAGCAATGATTGTGAGCATAACGTAAATTTGAACAGAGAACCGCCTGAAACAGAACGGTATTCTGTTACGTAATAAGGCTGCCAGGACTATTAAAATCTGCAAAAAGGTGTAAAGATCAAAAATCGGTATCTTAGAATTTCAGTGAACAAATTCCGTGAAAATTTATTGGCACTAGAAATCGTGATCAATTTGAAACTTGATGTTTGGCAGAAAATACTGTTTGGGATTTCTCAGATGGCATTGGCAATTTCGTTGCCCATTCACAGCTTCAAACAATAACATCGAAATAAAACTATTTCGATTTAAAATAATTTTCCTTCTCATTTTTCGATTAATCAGCCCCATGATCAGCATGAAATCAATAGGAAGCAAATTGGAACCATCGCCAGATGCCTACAAGCAGCCCAAAGCCAGCGGTAGTCATAAAGAAGATCCCTGCCGGTATAAACGCTGCCCCCGACTCTCCAACACCAATATACATCGAGTAGCTAGCTACAAAAGATGCAGCACAGGGCCTGGGCTAAGAAGGTTCGAGAAAGCCACCAACTGATGCCGAAACCCACCAGTGTGAGGGCCAGGCAAAATTGGCCAATGCTCAGCCCAACAATTACAGCTCGAGCAATCAGCGCTGCTCGCTCCGTCCGTGCCTGGAGTGGCTCATAGAAAGTTTCTGCCGGTTGCGATGCCATTCTGAGTCCTGAAAAGGGATAAATATTCTTGCAGTTAATCTTTTTGCAAATCAACGAGGCTTAGAAATTTTCCAGCAGTTGATGGCAAAAGCCGGATGCAATAGAACGTTCTTCAAAACAAGGCCACTTGTAGCGATTCTTTCGAACTGACAGAAGGCCGCTTTGAGTCAAAAGCCACCCACATGTGACTTAGCAGCCATTGTTTCGATAACATGGGGTGCATTCGCCTAATGGCAGGTATCAAGCGATTTGTAGAAGCGATTGTTCAACGAACGTTGTCAAGAGAAAAAATCCAATGTATCAGGAAACACTACGAAGTATTGCGATAGTAAACTGTTTTGAGGATGCGGCTCACTCCCACAATCCCCCCAAACGTTTGCCCCCCCCCAAAAACCCCCAAACAAGAAGCCCCCCAATTTTTAATGACGTTTAATGTCTGGTTAAATGCTCAAAACCGATTTTTGCCCAATGAAAACTTTTCCAACTACCCCCCAAATGAAATCTTCTCCAACTATCCCCCAAATGAAATCTTCTCCAATTTCCAACTGTCCCCCCAATAACAAAACATGCTGAGTCCATAACGAGTTAGTCGGGCGCATGCCTACCAGGAGTAGGGGCTTGTCCCCTACAAGGAGTACCTTTCAAAATTCCAACTGAACAGCGGTAAGTGGCATTTGGCCGTGAAAACATAGTCAGCCCTTGTTCCCGACTCAGGTGTCATTTTTGAGGATTAAATTGGCTATAATCTTGAACTCATGACCAGCATACCCTCAAGGGTTCTCCCCTACCCACCCCCCCCAAACGGTTTTCTTATTTCAACAAGATAAGCTGATAACCTCCTTCTGCTGTTCAATCCTGTCCCGCAGAGCTTACTCGTTTCTCAGGGTTTCTTCATGGCACTTGCTGCCGCCATGCATAGAAAAGCAGGCTGTTTTTGAACTTTTTGCGTTATTTTAAGTCAGACGTTGGGCCAAAATTAGTTACGGGAACATCACTGGCCTGGAGCAGGGAGGTGAGCTGATATCTGGGCCGAGGGTGGCGGAAGGAACTGGACAATGCCGCTTTGGACGGCTGTCGTTCAGAGGGCCGGCGAGATACGCCACCTGGAAGTTGGATGGCTTAGGCTCTGTTGAACAAGAAGGGATGGGCAGAAAGAAGCTGCGTTAGAAACCCAGGTAGTTGCCGCAAATAATCTCATTTTACAATAGACTCCTTTAGATGGTAATTTGCAATGTTTCTGTAGTTTGCTTTTAACACAGCTTTATTGGGAAGGTCGGCATTCCCATAAAGCCGGTTGCCGCAAAATTTCGACCCGCCTTTTTCATTAGTTTCTGCAGAACGAAATAATTTTAAGACTTTTGGTGCCAGTGAGTGGTAAAAACTCAAAATTTAAATTTTGGCGAATTTTTAGTTTCTAAAATGGATAAACTTTTTGTCGCCCATACCTCCAGTGTTTCTCCATCAATTTTGATGATTTGACAACTATGATCAACTCAGCTGCGCTATTCACAGCAGTTCGTTCACACAGCAAATATAGCACAGTTAAACAAAGACCAGATTAGCAGAAGGCGTCCCTAGCTGATTGATAAGGATTGAAAGACAAACAAGGTGTTCTCGGCTGTTGCCAAGATGCGCGGCCTCACCTCAAGACACCACCTAGATGAAAATTCATGGCAAAATTCAACCGATCTCAATGAAAAACCATGAATTATACATGTTCAAATTTTTGAAACATCAAGATTTTTGGTTTTTGACCATAAATAGAGCAATAGTAAAAATTTCAAATATTTCTCTTACCAGCTTCAAGACATTACTATTTCGGACGTACATTCCACAAATCAGCTAATTTCATTGAAAAACCATAGACTTATGCATGTTCAAATTTTTGAAACATCAAGATTTTGGGTTTTTGACAATAAATCGATAAATAACAAATATTTCGAAAATTCCTTTTGCCAGCTTCAAGATATTACTTTGAAGGAAGTACCTGCAAAAATTCAGCAAATTTCATTGAAAAACCAGTGATTTATGAATTTTCGTACTTTGAAACATCAAAAAATTGAGTTTTGGGCGAAATTCAAAAAATTATGCCAAGCGCCAAAAATAGTCCCGAGGCACCGCCTAGACGGACCTTCATGCAAAAAATCAGCCATTTTCGTTGAAAAACCGAGGAGTACGGGCCTCGGACACACACACACACATATCTTATATAATACGCGTGATGCCATTTTAGGGGGGGTCTCGGCGCCACCTGGATTCCTTACTTATCTTGGCATATAATAGCTCTTTGTATGTCTTTTGACGAGTTATTCAACATTTTTTGGGGCGCGCAGTGTATGGGTAATGCTGAAAATGTGAAATAATCGAAAACGTGTCCATTTTTGCCATTTTTGGCCATTTTTTGACTTTGAAACCCCATTACTCATCCAGTTTTTAACTTTTTCTGTCGGACTTTTTTTTAAATTGAAGCTACAAGAATTTTGCATTAAATCCAGAGGTTAGTTTTCAAAGTTTTGAGTCAAATGTTTTTTTAAAAATGGATTGACTGATGCCAATTTTTCGATTTTTGGGCTACCCAGGAGTCTGATGTATTTGGGATGAATGAAGTAATTCTTCAAGGCAAGGTAGAGTCAGCGTTAGCCCAGGTTATGCGAGTGACGTGCATTGACCTAGAGTATTCTCAGGCATCTCTGAGATTTTTGAGCCAGGCATGCTGGGAAGGCCATGATGCAATGTGTACATTCATGGCTATGCTCTTGTCCTTTAAATAATCAGTTTTGAATTTATTGTATTGAAATTGTAATATAGCTTTTTTCATTTAAGCATCTGACAAGTTATAATTGATTGTTTACAGCTGCCACTGCGACTCTGCTCTGGAGAAGGACAGCCCTGCGCCTGCCAGAGCCTCTGCCTCGTCTGCAGCTTACGCACCTGCTTCTGCCTCTGCATCATCAACAGCTTCCTCATTGGGTCAGTCCTCTTTTGCATGCAGGCAAGCGTCATTGGCCAGTTCTGTTCAAAGAATATTTCTGTGGTGGGCAGTGTGCGAGAGGACCACTACGGTAGGAAGTCTTAGTACACCCCCACCTTTGCTGTATTGACGCTTGCCTGCAGCTATTGATGTGGCACAAGTTCAATTGGGACATATTGCAGCTGCTGGAGGGAGCTGGGGCAGCCGCCACTGCGACTCTGCTCTGGAGAAGGACAGCCCTGCGCCTGCCAGAGCCTCTGCCTCGTCTGCAGCTTCCTCACCTGCTTCTGCCTCTGCATCATCAACAGCTTCCTCATTGGGTCAGTCTCTTTTGCATGCAGGCAAGCGTCATTGGCCAGTTCTGTTCAAAGAATATTTCTGTGGTGGGCAGTGTGCGAGAGGACCACTACGGTAGGAAGTCTTAGTACACCCCCACCTTTGCTGTATTGACGCTTGCCTGCAGCTATTGATGTGGCACAAGTTCAATTGGGACATATTGCAGCTGCTGGAGGGAGCTGGGGCAGCCGCCACTGCGACTCTGCTCTGGAGAAGGACAGCCCTGCGCCTGCCAGAGCCTCTGCCTCGTCTGCAGCTTCCTCACCTGCTTCTGCCTCTGCATCATCAACAGCTTCCTCATTGGGTCAGTCTCTTTTGCATGCAGGCAAGCGTCATTGGCCAGTTCTGTTCAAAGAATATTTCTGTGGTGGGCAGTGTGCGAGAGGACCACTACGGTAGGAAGTCTTAGTACACCCCCACCTTTGCTGTATTGACGCTTGCCTGCAGCTATTGATGTGGCACAAGTTCAATTGGGACATATTGCAGCTGCTGGAGGGAGCTGGGGCAGCCGCCACTGCGACTCTGCTCTGGAGAAGGACAGCCCTGCGCCTGCCAGAGCCTCTGCCTCGTCTGCAGCTTCCTCACCTGCTTCTGCCTCTGCATCATCAACAGCTTCCTCATTGGGTCAGTCTCTTTTGCATGCAGGCAAGCGTCATTGGCCAGTTCTGTTCAAAGAATATTTCTGTGGTGGGCAGTGTGCGAGAGGACCACTACGGTAGGAAGTCTTAGTACACCCCCACCTTTGCTGTATTGACGCTTGCCTGCAGCTATTGATGTGGCACAAGTTCAATTGGGACATATTGCAGCTGCTGGAGGGAGCTGGGGCAGCCGCCACTGCGACTCTGCTCTGGAGAAGGACAGCCCTGCGCCTGCCAGAGCCTCTGCCTCGTCTGCAGCTTCCTCACCTGCTTCTGCCTCTGCATCATCAACAGCTTCCTCATTGGGTCAGTCTCTTTTGCATGCAGGCAAGCGTCATTGGCCAGTTCTGTTCAAAGAATATTTCTGTGGTGGGCAGTGTGCGAGAGGACCACTACGGTAGGAAGTCTTAGTACACCCCCACCTTTGCTGTATTGACGCTTGCCTGCAGCTATTGATGTGGCACAAGTTCAATTGGGACATATTGCAGCTGCTGGAGGGAGCTGGGGCAGCCGCCACTGCGACTCTGCTCTGGAGAAGGACAGCCCTGCGCCTGCCAGAGCCTCTGCCTCGTCTGCAGCTTCCTCACCTGCTTCTGCCTCTGCATCATCAACAGCTTCCTCATTGGGTCAGTCTCTTTTGCATGCAGGCAAGCGTCATTGGCCAGTTCTGTTCAAAGAATATTTCTGTGGTGGGCAGTGTGCGAGAGGACCACTACGGTAGGAAGTCTTAGTACACCCCCACCTTTGCTGTATTGACGCTTGCCTGCAGCTATTGATGTGGCACAAGTTCAATTGGGACATATTGCAGCTGCTGGAGGGAGCTGGGGCAGCCGCCACTGCGACTCTGCTCTGGAGAAGGACAGCCCTGCGCCTGCCAGAGCCTCTGCCTCGTCTGCAGCTTCCTCACCTGCTTCTGCCTCTGCATCATCAACAGCTTCCTCATTGGGTCAGTCTCTTTTGCATGCAGGCAAGCGTCATTGGCCAGTTCTGTTCAAAGAATATTTCTGTGGTGGGCAGTGTGCGAGAGGACCACTACGGTAGGAAGTCTTAGTACACCCCCACCTTTGCTGTATTGACGCTTGCCTGCAGCTATTGATGTGGCACAAGTTCAATTGGGACATATTGCAGCTGCTGGAGGGAGCTGGGGCAGCCGCCACTGCGACTCTGCTCTGGAGAAGGACAGCCCTGCGCCTGCCAGAGCCTCTGCCTCGTCTGCAGCTTCCTCACCTGCTTCTGCCTCTGCATCATCAACAGCTTCCTCATTGGGTCAGTCTCTTTTGCATGCAGGCAAGCGTCATTGGCCAGTTCTGTTCAAAGAATATTTCTGTGGTGGGCAGTGTGCGAGAGGACCACTACGGTAGGAAGTCTTAGTACACCCCCACCTTTGCTGTATTGACGCTTGCCTGCAGCTATTGATGTGGCACAAGTTCAATTGGGACATATTGCAGCTGCTGGAGGGAGCTGGGGCAGCCGCCACTGCGACTCTGCTCTGGAGAAGGACAGCCCTGCGCCTGCCAGAGCCTCTGCCTCGTCTGCAGCTTCCTCACCTGCTTCTGCCTCTGCATCATCAACAGCTTCCTCATTGGGTCAGTCTCTTTTGCATGCAGGCAAGCGTCATTGGCCAGTTCTGTTCAAAGAATATTTCTGTGGTGGGCAGTGTGCGAGAGGACCACTACGGTAGGAAGTCTTAGTACACCCCCACCTTTGCTGTATTGACGCTTGCCTGCAGCTATTGATGTGGCACAAGTTCAATTGGGACATATTGCAGCTGCTGGAGGGAGCTGGGGCAGCCGCCACTGCGACTCTGCTCTGGAGAAGGACAGCCCTGCGCCTGCCAGAGCCTCTGCCTCGTCTGCAGCTTCCTCACCTGCTTCTGCCTCTGCATCATCAACAGCTTCCTCATTGGGTCAGTCTCTTTTGCATGCAGGCAAGCGTCATTGGCCAGTTCTGTTCAAAGAATATTTCTGTGGTGGGCAGTGTGCGAGAGGACCACTACGGTAGGAAGTCTTAGTACACCCCCACCTTTGCTGTATTGACGCTTGCCTGCAGCTATTGATGTGGCACAAGTTCAATTGGGACATATTGCAGCTGCTGGAGGGAGCTGGGGCAGCCGCCACTGCGACTCTGCTCTGGAGAAGGACAGCCCTGCGCCTGCCAGAGCCTCTGCCTCGTCTGCAGCTTCCTCACCTGCTTCTGCCTCTGCATCATCAACAGCTTCCTCATTGGGTCAGTCTCTTTTGCATGCAGGCAAGCGTCATTGGCCAGTTCTGTTCAAAGAATATTTCTGTGGTGGGCAGTGTGCGAGAGGACCACTACGGTAGGAAGTCTTAGTACACCCCCACCTTTGCTGTATTGACGCTTGCCTGCAGCTATTGATGTGGCACAAGTTCAATTGGGACATATTTTGCAGCTGCTGGAGGGAGCTGGGGCAGCCGCCACTGCGACTCTGCTCTGGAGAAGGACAGCCCTGCGCCTGCCAGAGCCTCTGCCTCGTCTGCAGCTTCCTCACCTGCTTCTGCCTCTGCATCATCAACAGCTTCCTCATTGGGTCAGTCTCTTTTGCATGCAGGCAAGCGTCATTGGCCAGTTCTGTTCAAAGAATATTTCTGTGGTGGGCAGTGTGCGAGAGGACCACTACGGTAGGAAGTCTTAGTACACCCCCACCTTTGCTGTATTGACGCTTGCCTGCAGCTATTGATGTGGCACAAGTTCAATTGGGACATATTGCAGCTGCTGGAGGGAGCTGGGGCAGCCGCCACTGCGACTCTGCTCTGGAGAAGGACAGCCCTGCGCCTGCCAGAGCCTCTGCCTCGTCTGCAGCTTCCTCACCTGCTTCTGCCTCTGCATCATCAACAGCTTCCTCATTGGGTCAGTCTCTTTTGCATGCAGGCAAGCGTCATTGGCCAGTTCTGTTCAAAGAATATTTCTGTGGTGGGCAGTGTGCGAGAGGACCACTACGGTAGGAAGTCTTAGTACACCCCCACCTTTGCTGTATTGACGCTTGCCTGCAGCTATTGATGTGGCACAAGTTCAATTGGGACATATTGCAGCTGCTGGAGGGAGCTGGGGCAGCCGCCACTGCGACTCTGCTCTGGAGAAGGACAGCCCTGCGCCTGCCAGAGCCTCTGCCTCGTCTGCAGCTTCCTCACCTGCTTCTGCCTCTGCATCATCAACAGCTTCCTCATTGGGTCAGTCTCTTTTGCATGCAGGCAAGCGTCATTGGCCAGTTCTGTTCAAAGAATATTTCTGTGGTGGGCAGTGTGCGAGAGGACCACTACGGTAGGAAGTCTTAGTACACCCCCACCTTTGCTGTATTGACGCTTGCCTGCAGCTATTGATGTGGCACAAGTTCAATTGGGACATATTGCAGCTGCTGGAGGGAGCTGGGGCAGCCGCCACTGCGACTCTGCTCTGGAGAAGGACAGCCCTGCGCCTGCCAGAGCCTCTGCCTCGTCTGCAGCTTCCTCACCTGCTTCTGCCTCTGCATCATCAACAGCTTCCTCATTGGGTCAGTCTCTTTTGCATGCAGGCAAGCGTCATTGGCCAGTTCTGTTCAAAGAATATTTCTGTGGTGGGCAGTGTGCGAGAGGACCACTACGGTAGGAAGTCTTAGTTCACCCCCACCTTTGCTGTATTGACGCTTGCCTGCAGCTATTGATGTGGCACAAGTTCAATTGGGACATATTGCAGCTGCTGGAGGGAGCTGGGGCAGCCGCCACTGCGACTCTGCTCTGGAGAAGGACAGCCCTGCGCCTGCCAGAGCCTCTGCCTCGTCTGCAGCTTCCTCACCTGCTTCTGCCTCTGCATCATCAACAGCTTCCTCATTGGGTCAGTCTCTTTTGCATGCAGGCAAGCGTCATTGGCCAGTTCTGTTCAAAGAATATTTCTGTGGTGGGCAGTGTGCGAGAGGACCACTACGGTAGGAAGTCTTAGTACACCCCCACCTTTGCTGTATTGACGCTTGCCTGCAGCTATTGATGTGGCACAAGTTCAATTGGGACATATTGCAGCTGCTGGAGGGAGCTGGGGCAGCCGCCACTGCGACTCTGCTCTGGAGAAGGACAGCCCTGCGCCTGCCAGAGCCTCTGCCTCGTCTGCAGCTTCCTCACCTGCTTCTGCCTCTGCATCATCAACAGCTTCCTCATTGGGTCAGTCTCTTTTGCATGCAGGCAAGCGTCATTGGCCAGTTCTGTTCAAAGAATATTTCTGTGGTGGGCAGTGTGCGAGAGGACCACTACGGTAGGAAGTCTTAGTACACCCCCACCTTTGCTGTATTGACGCTTGCCTGCAGCTATTGATGTGGCACAAGTTCAATTGGGACATATTGCAGCTGCTGGAGGGAGCTGGGGCAGCCGCCACTGCGACTCTGCTCTGGAGAAGGACAGCCCTGCGCCTGCCAGAGCCTCTGCCTCGTCTGCAGCTTCCTCACCTGCTTCTGCCTCTGCATCATCAACAGCTTCCTCATTGGGTCAGTCTCTTTTGCATGCAGGCAAGCGTCATTGGCCAGTTCTGTTCAAAGAATATTTCTGTGGTGGGCAGTGTGCGAGAGGACCACTACGGTAGGAAGTCTTAGTACACCCCCACCTTTGCTGTATTGACGCTTGCCTGCAGCTATTGATGTGGCACAAGTTCAATTGGGACATATTGCAGCTGCTGGAGGGAGCTGGGGCAGCCGCCACTGCGACTCTGCTCTGGAGAAGGACAGCCCTGCGCCTGCCAGAGCCTCTGCCTCGTCTGCAGCTTCCTCACCTGCTTCTGCCTCTGCATCATCAACAGCTTCCTCATTGGGTCAGTCTCTTTTGCATGCAGGCAAGCGTCATTGGCCAGTTCTGTTCAAAGAATATTTCTGTGGTGGGCAGTGTGCGAGAGGACCACTACGGTAGGAAGTCTTAGTACACCCCCACCTTTGCTGTATTGACGCTTGCCTGCAGCTATTGATGTGGCACAAGTTCAATTGGGACATATTGCAGCTGCTGGAGGGAGCTGGGGCAGCCGCCACTGCGACTCTGCTCTGGAGAAGGACAGCCCTGCGCCTGCCAGAGCCTCTGCCTCGTCTGCAGCTTCCTCACCTGCTTCTGCCTCTGCATCATCAACAGCTTCCTCATTGGGTCAGTCTCTTTTGCATGCAGGCAAGCGTCATTGGCCAGTTCTGTTCAAAGAATATTTCTGTGGTGGGCAGTGTGCGAGAGGACCACTACGGTAGGAAGTCTTAGTACACCCCCACCTTTGCTGTATTGACGCTTGCCTGCAGCTATTGATGTGGCACAAGTTCAATTGGGACATATTGCAGCTGCTGGAGGGAGCTGGGGCAGCCGCCACTGCGACTCTGCTCTGGAGAAGGACAGCCCTGCGCCTGCCAGAGCCTCTGCCTCGTCTGCAGCTTCCTCACCTGCTTCTGCCTCTGCATCATCAACAGCTTCCTCATTGGGTCAGTCTCTTTTGCATGCAGGCAAGCATCATTGGCCAGTTCTGTTCAAAGAATATTTCTGTGGTGGGCAGTGTGCGAGAGGACCACTACGGTAGGAAGTCTTAGTACACCCCCACCTTTGCTCAATTGACGATTGCCTGCAGCTATTGATGTGGCAGAAGTTCAATTGGGGCATATTGCAGCTGCTGGAGGGAGCTGGAGCAGCCGCCACTGCGACTCTGCTCTGGAGAAGGACAGCCCTGCGCCTGCCAGAGCCTCTGCCTCGTCTGCAGCTTCCTCACCTGCTTCTGCCTCTGCATCATCAACAGCTTCCTCATTGGGTCAGTCCTCTTTTGCATGCAGGCAAGCATCATTGGCCAGTTCTGTTCAAAGAATATTTCTGTGGTGGGCAGTGTGCGAGAGGACCACTACGGTAGGGAAGTCTTGTTCACCCCCACCTTTGCTGTATTGATGCTTGCCTGCAGCTATTGATGTGGCACAAGTTCAATTGGGACATATTGCAGCTGCTGGAGGGAGCTGGGGCAGCCGCCACTGCGACTCTGCTCTGGAGAAGGACAGCCCTGCGCCTGCCAGAGCCTCTGCCTCGTCTGCAGCTTCCTCACCTGCTTCTGCCTCTGCATCATCAACAGCTTCCTCATTGGGTCAGTCTCTTTTGCATGCAGGCAAGCATCATTGGCCAGTTCTGTTCAAAGAATATTTCTGTGGTGGGCAGTGTGCGAGAGGACCACTACGGTAGGAAGTCTTAGTACACCCCCACCTTTGCTGTATTGACGCTTGCCTGCAGCTATTGATGTGGCACAAGTTCAATTGGGACATATTGCAGCTGCTGGAGGGAGCTGGGGCAGCCGCCACTGCGACTCTGCTCTGGAGAAGGACAGCCCTGCGCCTGCCAGAGCCTCTGCCTCGTCTGCAGCTTCCTCACCTGCTTCTGCCTCTGCATCATCAACAGCTTCCTCATTGGGTCAGTCTCTTTTGCCTGCATGCAAGCTTGTGTGGCCAGTTCTGTTCAAAGAATATTTCTGTGGTGGGCAGTGTGCGAGAGGACCACTACGGTAGGAAGTCTTAGTACACCCCCACCTTTGCTGTATTGACGCTTGCCTGCAGCTATTGATGTGGCACAAGTTCAATTGGGACATATTGCAGCTGCTGGAGCTGGGGCAGCCGCCACTGCGACTCTGCTCTGGAGAAGGACAGCCCTGGGCCTGCCAGAGCCTCTGCCTCGTCTGCAGCTTCCTCACCTGCTTCTGCCTCTGCATCATCAACAGCTTCCTCATTGGGTCAGTCTCTTTTGCATGCAGGCAAGCATCATTGGCCAGTCCTGTTCAAAGAATATTTCTGTGGTGGGCAGTGTGCGAGAGGACCACTACGGTAGGAAGTCTTAGTACACCCCCACCTTTGCTGTATTGACGCTTGCCTGCAGCTATTGATGTGGCACAAGTTCAATTGGGACATATTGCAGCTGCTGGAGCTGGGGCAGCCGCCACTGCGACTCTGCTCTGGAGAAGGACAGCCCTGCGCCTGCCAGAGCCTCTGCCTCGTCTGCAGCTTCCTCACCTGCTTCTGCCTCTGCATCATCAACAGCTTCCTCATTGGGTCAGTCTCTTTTGCATGCAGGCAAGCATCGTTGGCCAGTCCTGTTCAAAGAATATTTCTGTGGTGGGCAGTGTGCGAGAGGACCACTACGGTAGGAAGTCTCAGTACACCCCCACCTTTGCTGTATCGATGCTTGCCTGCAGCTATTGATGTGGCACAAGTTCAATTGGGACAAATTTCAGCTGCTGGAGCTGGAGCTGGAGCAGCTGCCACTGCGACTCTGCTCTGGAGAAGGACAGCCCTGTGCCTGCCTGAGCCTCAGCCTCGGCTGCAGCTTCCTCACCTGCTTCTGCCTCTGCATCATCAACAGCTTCCTCATTGGGTCAGTCTCTTTTGCATGCAGGCAAGCATCGTTGGCCAGTCCTGTTCAAAGAATATTTCTGTGGTGGGCAGTGTGCGAGAGGACCACTACGGTAGGAAGTCTCAGTACACCCCCACCTTTGCTGTATCGATGCTTGCCTGCAGCTATTGATGTGGCACAAGTTCAATTGGGACAAATTTCAGCTGCTGGAGGGAGCTGGGGCAGCCGCCACTGCGACTCTGCTCTGGAGAAGGACAGCCCTGCGCCTGCCAGAGCCTCTGCCTCGTCTGCAGCTTCCTCACCTGCTTCTGCCTCTGCATCATCAACAGCTTCCTCATTGGGTCAGTCTCTTTTGCATGCAGGCAAGCATCGTTGGCCAGTCCTGTTCAAAGAATATTTCTGTGGTGGGCAGTGTGCGAGAGGACCACTACGGTAGGAAGTATCCGTACACCCCCACCTTTGCTGTATCGACGCTTGCCTGCAGCCATCGCTGTGGCACAAGTTCAATTGGGACATATTGCAGCTGCCTGAGTGAGTGTGTGGAGCTGACACTGTGTCTCTGCCGTTGAGAAGGACAGCCCTGCGCCTGCCAGAGCCTCTGCCTCGTCTGCAGCTTCCTCACCTGCTTCTGCCTCTGCATCATCAACAGCTTCCTCATTGGGTCAGTCTCTTTTGCATGCAGGCAAGCATCGTTGGCCAGTCCTGTTCAAAGAATATTTCTGTGGTGGGCAGTGTGCCTGAGAACCACTTCGGTAGGGAGTCTGTGTTCACCCCCACCTTTGCTGTATCGACGCTTGCCTGCAGCTATTGATGTGGCACAAGTTCAATTGGGACATAATTGCAGCTGCTGGAGCTGGGGCAGCTGCCACTGCGACTCTGCTCTGGAGAAGGACAGCCCTGCGCCTGCCAGAGCCTCTGCCTCGTCTGCAGCTTCCTCACCTGCTTCTGCCTCTGCATCATCAACAGCTTCCTCATTGGGTCAGTCTCTTTTGCATGCAGGCAAGCATCGTTGGCCAGTCTGTTCAAAGAATAGTTCTGTGGTGGGCAGTGTTTCCTGATAACCACTTCGGTAGGGAGTCGGTGTTCACCCCCACCAATGCTGTATCGATGCTTGCCTGCAGCTATTGATGTGGCACAAGTTCAATTGGGACATAATTGCAGCTGCTGGAGCTGGGGCAGCTGCCACTGCGACTCTGCTCTGGAGAAGGACAGCCCTGCGCCTGCCAGAGCCTCTGCCTCGTCTGCAGCTTCCTCACCTGCTTCTGCCTCCCTGCATCATCAACAGCTTCCTCATTGGGTCAGTCTCTTTTGCATGCAGGCAAGCATCGTTGGCCAGTCTTGTACAAAGAATAGGTCTGTGGTGGGGAGTGTTTCCGTGTCTCCACTTCTGTCGGGAGTCGGTGTTCACCCCCACCAATGCTGTATCGATGCTTGCCTGCAGCTATTGATGTGGCACAAGTTCAATTGGGACAAATTTCAGCTGCTGGAGCTGGAGCTGGAGCAGCTGCCACTGCGACTCTGCTCTGGAGAAGGACAGCCCTGTGCCTGCCAGAGCCTCAGCCTCGTCTGCAGCTTCCTCACCTGCTTCTGCCTCTGCATCATCAACAGCTTCCTCATTGGGTCAGTCCTCTTTTGCATGCAGGCAAGCATCGTTGGCCAGTCTGTTCAAAGAATAGTTCTGTGGTGGGCAGTGTTTCCTGATAACCACTTCGGTAGGGAGTCGGTGTTCACCCCCACCAATGCTGTATCGATGCTTGCCTGCAGCTATTGATGTGGCACAAGTTCAATTGGGACAAATTTCAGCTGCTGGAGCTGGAGCTGGAGCAGCTGCCACTGCGACTCTGCTCTGGAGAAGGACAGCCCTGTGCCTGCCAGAGCCTCAGCCTCGCCTGCAGCTTCCACATCTGC